>JAZGTJ010019766.1:0-10735 GCA_036877575.1 Botia almorhae | reverse complement strand
ATATATATATGTGCGTGTGTGTTTCTGTATGTATAAGTGTGTCTCTAAGCTCATCTGTACTGTAATCCGATGAAGTAGATACGAGTTTTCCAATCTGAATGCATAAGTAGGACTTCTCTGTATGGTAGGTCTTCATTTTTAGAAGCATTTGGATGTCACAAATGCTTCTGTGTGTACTTAAGAATCAAGCATAGGTTTTGTAAAACATAAGAAAGATATCAAGCATAGGTTTTGTAAAATTGTATATAGCAACATTTTGTAAGGTTTATGCTTAAAATAAGAAAACCAGGAAGCATAATGCAAGATATATTATGTGGAAATTGTTACTATGTTACACAGATTTGGTTCTTCAATAAGTTCATTTTGTTTGTAAGGATGTTATATTTTAATATAATATATAATATATAACATCTAATAATAATAATATTGTTTACTGGAAAACTAGACAAAAATGCTAAAGAAGCCCATCACAAGCATATCATAAAGAGAGCCAGTATATATACAATAACCATATACACGTATATCCATGTAGACATGGGTGTTTATGACATTTCTAAATACATGTGTTTATGTGTCATTTTTAGAGGAATTTAGATTGTAGGCCACAGTATTTCTGTTCTAAGAGAAAGAATAGAGGGGGTGGAGTGGGGGTGGGGTGAGGCCCTTGAATAGATGTAAACGATAAGAGCAAACCCAGCACACACCAGTACAGTACACTGTTCAGAGTGGGTGGATCTGGTGGTCTGGAGTGTGTGTGTGTATTTTTGCTACTAAGTGCGTAAGCATGAACAGCTGTGAGAAACAAAGGTCTTTGTTAAAAGCAGAACAAAATTTCTTCCATGTATTATTTTTCCTCTCTTTCCTGAAAACCAAAGCCAGAGTCTTCCATTCTTTCACGAGAGAGAAAGAGAGAGTATTTTTTTCTTGAAGGAGAAAATGACTTCATGTTTTGTTTGTAGTTTGTAGACTAACACTCAAACCAGGCACCTTTTAGTCATTTCAGACTACAGCTGTTCTTATACATCATGTTTTTTTATAAGCGTATGAGTGTGTGTAAATTTACTTAGCGGTAGTTTGGGGACATCGCCAAAAAGTTGATATGGTTGATACAAAGAAAATGACTTTGTGCGCACCTCTTGCACACACAGGGTTAATCTTTAGAAATTAGCTTTTTTTAAAAAACAAGCAGATATGTCATCATTTAGATGCATGTGTGGGGGGTTGCTTAGTCAGAGTGACAAATTTATTCTTGGATGTTTGCTAAATGTGACAAAACCTCCTTTTGGGGCCCTGAAAGAATATTCTCAATTCAAAAAGAATATTCTCTTTTCAAGAAAAATGATTCATGAAAATAAATATTTTTTGGAGAATTTCTGGGTTTAGATTAACATCTTCAGTAAAACAGGAAACGCCACATCAGTTGACACAGCAGGAAAAGGCTTCTATTGATTCATAAGGGGATAGTAAGAAGTGAATGTGCAGAGTTGGCCGTACTACATATGTGGGCCAACTTTTTGAAAATCGTCACAAATATAGTAAAATGTCAAAATGACTTGTGTGGACATATTAGGTGGTCTTCACTAAGAACAAAGGTTAATAAATTGCTCCAATCATGCTTGAATGACAATGTCAACATGTTTTGTAATGGCAAAGTTTAGAGAATGAAAACAATAGAAGTCAAGGAGATGTCCCCACTAGTGCAGCAAAATAAACCTGTGTGTGTGAATACATTTTAGTATGGCTCAGTTGGAAGTAGACAATACAGCCCCGGATGTTTGGAATATTGTTAACTCTCTGGAACCTTGGGTGTTGCTCTTGGCTAAATGGCAAAATCTGCAGGAAGTCAATTTAGCCCACAGTACATGCAAACATGCTCCTGTTTCATAAAAAACAAGCTTCTTTATGATTATTCAGAATGTTCTCTTCCCTTTATATGTTCAATCATATTTAGATAAACAATGTTTTATACACTCATATAATAAAGGGAATAGAGGCAGAGGATGTTTGTGAACATTGTTTGAGGGTTAGCCTATTGCTAAATTCATGGAGAATAGCCTAGTTTGCTTAACTCGTAACATGTGAGTGGAGGATAGTCTTATGGTTATGAGGACTTATATGAGAACAGAGGTCTGTTTTTACAGCCTGATAAGACAACCTGACTTCCTGGTAAGCTATGTGTCATCACAACAAAACAAAACGTAACAACAAAATGTGGCACAATATTTTGCTTCTTTGATTTATATAAAGTAAATTTAACTACTCATACATTTTAGTGTCATAGATACTTTGTATTTAAACCTGTATTTTAAAGAAGAGAATTTGTTTGTTTAAAGGTTAGCAGGGAGGTTTTTGAGAAGTTTGTGTGTGCAGTATGTACAAACTGAATCTACAGTGTGGTACAGTAGAAGAAGAGCAAAAGAGAAACAGAGTAAAAAGTTTGAGTCTGGAGAGAGGGTCAGTGTCTACTAGGGGACCTCAAAATTTACTGGTATTAATATATTTGAGGGAACATTTAGTCTAGTACAAGGACCACACACACAGGCATAAAGAATTGTAAGTGTAAGTTTAGTTCCTTATTTCTGTGTTATCATAAGTCATGTTTCCTTCTATGGAAACACACTCTGAACCACTGAAACTTCATTTATGAAACAAAAATTAGTTTTCCATGTACTGTTAGAGAAATGGGATGACTCAGTTCCTACCAACATGTGGTGGACCCTAATGTTGTTTATACATGGTGTACACAGAGACAGAAGAGATGGGGAGAGATTAAATGTTGCTGGAACATTCTGTGTGGAAGTGATTCACAACAGTGGAATTCCCTGCTGCTGCCGAGCAGTTCTTGCAGAGTAATTGACCCATTTATCACATACTGACAGAGACAGACAGGAAGAGAGAGACAGCGAAGGTGGATTGGAAATATAGGAAGACAGATAACTAGTACAGATTCTTTATGTACTTTAACAAACAAAAATGGTGTTGTACTGTGTGTGTTTCCTGTTCCATTTAAATGTGTTACATACTACTATCCTAAAAAAAACAGCAGCAATTTCCGCTCACATGGTCCTACAGTACTACAGGGCGGCTCAACCACTATAGAGGCCTCAACAAACTTCCAAGAGGGCCTCAAGATGACTTAAAATTATTTACAATAAGACACAAAACAAGCATTACAATTTTCCAAAACAATTTTAAAGTGGTTATATACATTTTTGGATTGGTTATTTTTGGAAATAATCTTTCTAGTTATGCCAAGCTCTGAAATATATTATTGGGTAGAAACTGTGGGTTCTTCTTATACGGCTGTGGACAAATGGGAGAACTTTAAGTTAAAACCAGATCCACCAGAGTGATATGTGCATATTATATGTATAATGTAGATACTGTGTATTGTGTGTAAAGGGAGCATATTGTATGTTCTTTACATTTTCTGTACTGTGTCAATACATGACTGAAATGCTGGTGGACCATACAAGCTGTGCACACACCGTCATGAATACGGTGTAGTTACAATAAAGATGTTAATATTGATTAGAAGAATCTGTTATGTTCTTGTCTAAGGCAGATCTTTTGTTGGTTTAGTTTTGAATGTGCAGGCTGGACTTTTGTATATGCACATAAGATCAAAGGTCTTGATTTGTTCTGACTGCAAACAGTGTGGGAAAGGTGTGATATTCTAACCCCCCAACTAATAAACACACACACATATACACACTCTCACCCGAACACACAAAGCATTTCAAAGGCCTAGAGATGCAACTGGGTTATATAACATATGGTCTCTAACTGCATGGCTTCTTTTCTGAACACAGGCTGAAGACATAACAGCAGAGGTGAACTCACTTTTTATCAGACCAACAAAACACAAAGAGGACACAAAGAGTCAAAAATAAGGTGAGAACAAAAAAATAGACTTGCGTCTTTAAAATAAAACTTGCGAATTTGCGTTGTGTGGTTTTTAGTTTATGTGTTTTGAGGTCAATTTTATGCTCGTGTACTCCTAACCTTGCAGCAGTTCACTTATAGCATACAAAATGTACAGTCTTTTTCTTTCAGGAAAACAAAACATATTGGTGACTCATCCTGCACTCTATAGAATCTTGCCCAATCAATGCTCTTTAAAATTAGAATGTTCCTTCCCTCTAATACCTGCAACCAACTAGCAGATAGCAAGTTGGTTCCACTGTATGGTGCTCTCTTTTTTTACTTGGCACATCAGCAGTCCCCAAAGATATGTAGAAAGATATGTATACTAGTAAGCATAACCAAGCAAGACTTTAACCAGAAATCTGCAATGATAGTGTGCTGGTACAAAGTTTGTGGCTGAGAATATGTGCATTTACCTATTATTATTCACAATATGTTTCAATGTTTTTATAGTAAGACCAAGGGCATCCATTTACAAACCTTCCTACTGGTGCAAAGCTTCTTTTAGAATGTTCCATTAAAAGGAACCTTTCCATCCTTTTACATCGTGATTATTCTTATTGTGTTACATTAAACAGACTCTTCAAACGCCCCCTGCCATTGCACTGCTGTTTCTCTGTTGCCCTTCCTGCCCCTGTAGAAATGTGGCAGAGCTGAGTAAATGGCACACATATGGCCCTCTCTCTGAGGCTACAGATGAAGGGAGCGCACCCCTGTTCCTCTTCAAACATATACACAACCTTTCAGCAACATATAAACTGTCTGAAAACAGAGGAGGGGAACAATTATAAAAGTTTATCAGCTTGGCTCATGAATATTACTTATGTAATGTTATGCAATTAATATTTAGTAGGCCCCTGGAGACCATTTCCTCTTTGTTCTTTCAGACTGACTCAAAAGTTAGCTGATGAGGAAATCAATAGAACTGTTTACAAACACACCAAGAGAGCCGATGTTTACTTAAAGTACCTCACAGCTGAATGTTCACAGGTTGGACCTAGACCATGTTGCCAGTGAGAAGGTGAAGTAAAGGGTTAAGTGGAGATGTCTCTCTCGTATCTCTGAGCCTCAAGCACATCACATTCCACACAGACTCTGTATGTCATTCAGCTACACCCCTTTAGGTTACTGGGTACTTTTCACTTTTCATATCACCAGCACTGTCCTCTCTTAATCTCTATTTCTCTCTCTCTCTCTCTCTGAATCCCTATATGGTAAGGGTTTGAGATATGTACTGCAAACTATAATGACTTTACAACATAGACTCTACCCTTTTTGTGTTGGTGTTGTTTTGTGTTGTCTGGTTATAAAAGTCTCTTTAGGCCTGATTTACTGAAGTGGTCCCTTCCCTAAACTCTTCTTTGGTGTCTTCAGTTTTAAGTTGCCTTCATCCTTATTTTTAAGAGTGGAACATTTCACTGCTGTCAAATCACTCTGTATCTCAGTTGCTTAGCAACTGTGGTCTATTGCAAAGATGCCTGGGATGGTCACTAGGTTTAATGAAAATGTCTTTACGTAGGATTAACAGAAGCTAAGCATGAAGATGCTGCTGTTCTTCTGCACATAAATGTTTGTGCAAAAAATAAAACATCCTAAAGAGATTATAGTTATTCTGTAGTTATTATAGCCTTTGACATTACCAAAATTGATCAATTTCTATTCTCTTGTTAATCTGATAATGTTGTTTTTAGTGGCATATAAAATCACACATTCACTTTATAATTATAATGTAGTAATATCAGGAAACATTATTGTAGATAATATGATATGATTGTTGTGGAAATTATCCGCAAACACGCAGTCAAGATACTGACTACATTTGCGAGCTTTATTGGTTTATGTGGGAGGTTACAAGGCAACGAGGGACTTGTTTCTCTCAGGCCAAGTTAAATAGTACTTTCATTTCCACCTTTATTAATAACTAACTGGAACATAGAATCACTTTCACATTACAAAACTCAAAAAGATCTTATTTACTTGTAATAGAGGAGTGTAAAAAGTGAAACGATGTAAATTTAAATACACAGTAAACAATACAAACTGTAATTGTTCTTTTTTGGGGATATGGGTTCTCTGCTCTCTTTCACGCTATAGTGCAGCAGGTTGGGCTCAAACCCAGGGTGTGTTATCTAGAATGAGGTCACTTTGACAGCTGACAGTCTAGCGCCCCCTGCTGTTTACTCTCAGCAGCAGACTTTTATCTTTAACCTCCCTGCAGGAGGGCCAGCTGAGATTAAAAACTCCACTACACTAAAGACCTTTGAGCTCACAGTCAGGACAGGTGTGTCACAGTGTGCTATCAATACCCATATGGCAGAGCATGCAAATGATAAAGCACAACACACACACACACACACACACACACACACACACAAACACACACAGGTTTGTTGTTTATATTGCTATAGTGTTTTTAGTTTATTTTTTTAAGTAGTATTAAAATAGTATGTATACTAGTACTAGAACCTACTACATAAAGTATACTTACACTAAATAAACTTTTTTGTATGAATAGTGATCACATTTCATAATAGACTTCCATTTATTTAATCCAGGCTAATGATTTTTTATGCCCTAAACATGACCCTCATAAAAACCTGTGGACATCAGTAGAGACATCAGTAGATGTACATTTCTTAATAAAACGTAATTCAGTACTTAGTGTTCAGTTTCAATAGTACTTAAATACAGTATAAATTCTCAAAAATAAAACAATAACAAAGCACACTGGATTTTCTAAATCCACATGTACCTTCTTATGTGTTTCAATGCAACAGGCCTGAATCGGCAGCCCAATGGCCACCAACAACACTGCTGGCATCGCTCAGGCTCGCAAGCTGGTGGAGCAGCTCAAGATGGAGGCCAACATAGACAGAATAAAGGTGAGAAGAACGTAATCTGTTAATCAGAGTAAACATAACTAATGAATCTCAGAATGTACTCCAGTACAAACACAGTGAAGATTATAGGACAGTGTGACTGTATGGTTCATGCTTCCACAACAGGTCTCGAAAGCTGCAGCAGATCTGACATCATACTGCGAAGCCCATGCTAAAGAGGACCCCCTGCTGTCTCCAGTGCCTGCATCCGAGAACCCCTTTAGAGAGAAGAAGTTCTTCTGTGCTATACTGTAACCAGCGCCACCCAGCTATGGACTCACTGGCTCCCTCTGGGATACGCCCATGGACATTAAACATGTTGATCTTTTACAAGGGCTAAAGAGGTGGAGTGGAGAACTTAAATTCTCCTGGTTCTCTATGAGCCCTGATTATGCCACTGACTCCACCAAGTGGCCTTGAGTTCCAAAGCTCAGCATGGTTACAAGAATCTGTTTAAGAGGGAGAGCAGCAAACAAATAAGTGACTCATTGTAGCAGATCAGCCAGGATGTGTTGTGAACATATTGAAGTAATTCAAAGGTTTCTGTGGTTTTGATAAGATATTAAAATCTTTTTCTTTATGAAATTTTTGTGGGCTGTGATCGTTAATCTGATCACCGATCACACCTTAGAACACATTGATAACTAAATTTATTGTATTATGTCTTTGTTTTCTTTTCAACTATTTGTTTTTCAGATTAAGTCGCTATAGGTCTACAATATAGGTAGCTTTCTGTAGCCATTTATTGGGACAGAGAAACTTTTTATTTAAATAATTATAGTTTAGTGAACTTTTATAATAAATTACACTTGAACAAATATTCTTAAAAATAAACACTTATCTTTCAGATGCTGTTAAAAAATATTTGACTGTACAGCAAATTGTTTTCTTTTTTGTCCTTTAAAAGCATAATTCTCTTTTTACTCTTTGTACAGAAAAGTTCGACCGTAATGTGCTTTTTGTTTATAATATTTGTGATGATATCAATAATAACTGCATGAATCTTGACAATGTGCGTCTTTTTTCTATTAACCTGACAGGTTACGTGAAATAATATTAACAAACATGGTGCAGTTGATCATTTTTTATGCAGTGGCCCAAACAACCGTTGTTTTGAACTTATACTGACATCTAGCGGCACGAATAAACCTGAGTCACACGAAAACGAGGCTACAGCATAGACTTTCATAGGTTGTGTATTTTTACATTTCTTTATGGGCTTTTCGTTACCTGGAAACAGCTTTGGAATGGCGTATTTCCAATCTTGCGTCATCTGCAACGCTTGACACCAAGCTACAAAAATTGTTGATTTTTAAGGCGCATACAGCATCACGCAAAAGCGGCATTTTCTAGTTATTGATGCATAACCTTTTCAAAGTAAAGATGAACTTATTTCAGTAGAGAAAAGGTTCATGAATTCCAAATTCAAGTTTCCTATTTATGTATTTGTGTAAAATTCAATTATTAGGTGCCCCTTCTATTAAAACCATGAACAAATCTATCAACCAGTCCATAATGTAAAACACAGATTAGTCTTAAACTCTGGACAACAAACCACGGAATCAGTGCTTCCTAATTCTTTAATACGGTGCATTATCTTTAATATCAAGATAAAGATGCGTGCCTGTGTTTAATCTGTTTAATGTTTTCTCTGGATTACGTTGCAGTGCTCTTTTTTGCGCATAGAAAGAGCTCTTGATCAATAACAAAGGTCATGGAAGTATATAGTGAAATACCAAATATTAAAGGTAGGGTAGACAATTTCGGGGGGTTGCCACAGCAACCTAGCTTTGAAAGCATAAGAACCCACCCTCTCTTCAGGAGGCTCTCCTATAACCATACCTCCAACACAAGAACGCATACATGGTTTGACAGGCAAGTATGACATCCTGCCATTGTATCTGGACTGAATGCAATGATTGGATGGTCTTTTTTAGGTCGTGTCGCCTTCCAGAAAAGATATATATTTAGACTACTAGTAACAAAATTATGTTTGTAAATTTTATTAAACATAACATATTTGATAAAGCTTCACCAGTTTGGTATTTTCTGTTTCATATTTAAGTATATATATGAAATATGTATAGAGTAGCATTGTTAGCAACTATGTACATTATGCAGCTCATGATTTTGTTTGGCAAATTTAAATAACCAATTAAAAATTAGTAAGTAGGCTTAATAAAAACAAACATATGATAAAATAAAGAAATTGAAAATAAATAAAGACAGGTTGACATAAAAACATTTTTGTTTGTAATGTCCTTCATTTCTATTCCCTGCACTAAATCACTATTTCAAAATGCGTCACATTATATTTACTAACATACATATGGTAATCACTCATCAGTCAAATGCAATGACGTGGTGACTCAGACTCTGACCCAGACATGTACACAAACACATGCACGACACCAACAGCATATGCCTCATGTTAGAAAATAACAAACTCATCATACGTCAGCTTTGTACAAATGCATCTGTGTGATGCATTGCCATGGAGACTGGACTGACGACAGTCTGATAATGTGTGAATCACTGTGAAACATGAAGGCTTGGAGACTTTCTCACATCCATTTACACAAATTGGATTGGATCTACACAAATGTCCAGACGATTGTTGTTTTGCCAAAATGACACCTACTCAAGGGATCTTAGAAATACAAGAATATATGTTCACTAGCTTTAAATAAAACCTCTGCATTGCCATTCAACAATCAAGAAAAACAATATGATAATTTACACGTGTGACTGCTCATATCAATCACTTATTGTTTGTAATTTGCTAGGTCATTGTTTATCTAAAACATTCATTGCCTTGGCGTGTCTTTACCATACATGTGCCATTGTAAAAATGTACATTCCCCTCTTCTTTTTTACGTATTTCATTTATGTTGTTTTCTTTGTGCTATCTGAATTCAATTTCTCTTCAGAACAACTTTATTTCATCAAAAAAATTAATCGATATTGATCTTTATCTACTCTTGAAGACTGACCTTGTAATCCAGGACAGCAGGTGTCACTGTAATATCACTTATAGTGTCTCTAATTTATTCAATGGAAGCCATTATCCTTTTCCGCTATAGGGAAGGTAATTTTGTAAATGCAGCTGCAATAAACATGCAGTCTTATCATATGTCATATGTCTTCAGATGGTTCTGTCCTCAAATCAACATAAAGAGAAATTAAACTGAAATTACAGAACTGTTTGACAACTTTTGTGTGCAGTTTTGTTAATTGCAAGTCATGAGCGTTTTCATTCTCTTTAGAGAATTTCAAATGTGTATCATAAATATAGTATTGAACATAATTATGTCAGAAAATAAAACAAGTATAAAGTTCTTATTGAATAAGGCACTTGACTGATGTTTGTTACTTATTTTAGTGTAAAATTACGATCTACGGTTTTAATCTTCTTGCATACTGTTGCATTGTGGGAATTGATCACTGACTTACTCTCATTACTGGAGCAGTTTTCCTCGAACAACCTGCGGTTACATTCAAGGACACAGTGATGAAAGTTCATGGACCAGTGGCCTACAATACACCAACACACTGTAAACTGTTAATGCCTCCATTCATCTTCTCTCTGGATATTTCCCACTAAGAGTCTTTGGACTGATGCATTGTGGGTTTGCTTTCAATAATCAGCAGTTTGAAAATAAAAAGGGTTTTTGCCATCTATTAATAATTTCAATGCGATTTACTTGTATAAGAGTGTGTATGACTGTGTACACATACATGTTGTTGTATGTATAGTGTTAATCACATGTGTCCTGACATATGGCATCTGTGCCTGTTGGTGCTTTAGCTTTCTATATGTTCTGCCTGTGGTGCTCTTTCGGATTTGTGGTCATAAATGTTTTATATCAGAAAATGTCAACAAATGTCAGCAAAAATGAGCTTGAAATGGTAATAGAAAGATATATAAA
>JAZGTJ010019765.1:0-10736 GCA_036877575.1 Botia almorhae | reverse complement strand
GAGCAACAAAACGACCTGTTCAGCAGAAGAACCACAGAACAATCGGACTGGACTGTATAGCTCCAGGTCTCAAGTCATTCAATTTTGAGTGAATCAAACTCTACAACTAAAATAGTTCAAACTTGACACTGTATTTTTGACATTCTCTATGATTTTTTGGGAGGGAATTATTTAACTTTTATGAAGCCTAACCAATTGCTGATTCTTGCATCACACAGGATTAATTTCTGAAAACAAAACGAGACAGGGTGTGGGGTTACCCGTCGATGTCATCAGATGGACGGGCGCATCCAAGACGTCGGCAGAAGCGCCCTACGGCCAGATGCGACTATCATACAGCATGTCATCAGAACCAGCCTGCATCCACCATCCCCCCCGCAAACTGTAGGTGGTGGCATAACAGACAACACCCATGGAGTAACTTGTGTAACTGTCTTCAATAAGGCAGTAAATGCCAGCTTATGTCAAATAAACAAATCACACCAGGATAATTAACATCAGTGTATGCGAGACACATTCACATCAGGCTATAATTTAATATTCTTCACAGACAGACGTTCCTGATGTGGTTTAATTAGTCAACAAATCAATACCCTGATGTGTTTGATCTCCATATGGAATGTCGGAGTGAGCGCGGGCTAATGTGTTCAGAGCTACAGACTCATCGCACCTGTTTCTCACATCAACCGAACCTACAGACCCCTCACAGACCCTGCGGGACGTCTGTTATACAAGTGTGCAATCTCATTTCATTGTAAGTGGCTCTCACGCAGCAGATGTGCAGTTCGCACACGGTACCGTTCTGTTAAAAGTCATCAGTTAAGCTAACAAATGCAGGTGACTCGGGATTTCGCTTGCTTCAGGGAGGGGAGGCTGCACACTGCAACAGCTTTGCTATTGAATATCTATACCAACATCCTTGTTGCGTAACCGTGGCTACAAGCCGACACCATGTCACACATTTCTGCTGCTACTGTGGAGATACCAGAAAGCCACACAAGAGCTTAAAGAGCAGAAGAGGAGAGAATTTATATCATTTATTTATAATGTTGGCAATTGAACTATTGAATGCTCTGGACCTCACAGCCTGTTCTTTCCTCCTTCATATGTCTCTCTCAGGAGCAGCTCTTTCCAGCTGAAACACTGGACTGTCAGTCAGTCATGGTCTGATGTGGCCGTCTGAAGTGGGTTCAGTCCATGTCAAAACTTTCAATTCTATTTCATTGGCATCCCTAATGATGATTTACCCCCCCACCCCACCCACCCCTGCATGTCCTCACAGTGCAGTGACAGCAGCTCCACAGTGTCCCCTGCTGTCCACAGGCAGAACAGCAGCCAAGTTCTGAAAACGTGTCTTTGAGTCACATTCATCAAAGCCTCAGAAGCAGTTTGATCTCTTTGCACATTCTATTTTAATCATGTAAGCACGTCTCCTGTTCGCAAACTTTTATACTCCTGTAAATCCAACAAATTAGTTTCACACAGAGACTTTTTAGCAAATTACTTTAGCTCCTGTTAGTTCAGGCTGAGGGTGCAGAGGTTTCCCTCACATAATGAGACCCTGCTTAACAGCAGTTTGCATTTAAAAGTAATTTGTAATCTTAATTCACACAACAAACTTGAATCACAGTGTTGTAAGAGCCGTTTTACAGGCAGTGCGCAGTAATGTTGTTGTTTTCTGCATATCACAGACAAAAAGCAGAAGAGAGTGTCTGACTTTGAAATGAATTTTTCCACCTCAGTGCTTTCTGTCTTTCTCTCGTCTCTCAGTCAGCTGCCCGTATCTCACTGAGACCTTCACAGTTCTGTTCTAGGTCTGGTAACAATCCTCATAGACAACAGCCCTGCAATAAAAACCCATTAATTGTTTTTGTGGTTTAAAAAGCAAAACAATGCAGAACATTATAGTTCGACTGCTGGTTGATAGTAACTGTTGATCTACTCCATGACAATTACACTCATTTTCCTCTTGTAGCGCACTGTATGACTATGCTGACTATGTAGTGAACAGTGACAAGTGAACAAATAAGCAGTTTTTGACAGTACACACACCAACGTGCAAAATGCAACTATCGGATTTAAAGAAGCTAATAGAACAGATCAGAGACATCATCTCCTGGCAACATGTGCTTAGATTTTCAATAGCCAAAAATATCTTTAACATTAAACAAAATCCCTGTTAAATCCCACCAGGTCACTGTTCTACTGTATGGTTTAAAAAAGACCAAAGCATTTCACAGATTCTGTTTTAATGTGATCTGAGGAGCATGTTTTAAGTATTTACTCCTAATCCAGGAATTACAGGTAAATCACTGATCCACTGCCTGTTTTTATTACTTAGGATACCTTGTTATAGAGAGAGAGAGAGAGCGCAATAATAAAGCAGAAAACTCTGAAAGAAATTGAAACATATCAATAAAAGATTTGAAAATATTGGGCTTATATGAGCTTGAATAAATAGAAAAGTCCGTTTTGGATGGTACAAAATAAAATATCCTTGAGCATAACATTAAACACAGCAGTACGGTCACTCTGTGTGTGCTTTTCTGGATCACTGACTGCATGCTACATTTGATAGGCAGCTTCATCTAGTGTTAAGAGTTTTGTGGGGATCAAAGGCTGTCAGGCTACTAAGTGTTTATAGTGTGGAGTGGTTTAGATGTTCTAAGCAAGTAACTGAAAGTAGATTCATGACTAAGCTATAAAAGATCCAGCACAATTGTGCCCTCAGGCAGAGTGCTGAACCCAGATCGTCCCAGGACTTCATTTAAACTGGTGTCTTCTAAATGACTGCCTGATACTGTATGTACCTGCAGGATGTCTGTCACAGCACTGAGTTTTGTGTGTTTGTTTGTTAATGGAGCTGAGAATGAACACATGTGAAGTGAAGTGAAGCCAATGTAGAAACAAACACAGAACTGTGACAGTGTTGAGACAGCACAAAACACAAACACAGAACGACAGTGATATGATGTTACAGACTGTCAAATCTCAGCAAGATGTTTATGAACACACACAGAACCTGAATGAATGAATGAATGAATACACAAAGCCAAAGCACAACCTGAGACCCATAAATCAAAGACTCATAAATGAAGACTGTTGAAGGTGTTTCACTCTGTGGAGGGTGAACTTCAGTCCACACTGTATTTTCCTTCATCATGTGGGGCAAAAGTTCATCCTTTATCCAACAATCAATAATATTAAAGTTAACTTTCGCAGACTTTTTCAATTATCTCCAGGAATGAGGCTTAAAAATGACCTCAAAGTTTACACACTCCTTCACACTCCAGTTCTGTGTTTCTCTGAAGAACGGTCTTCACACAAACCCGTGAGGTCCTCTGTGTTTTAAATTGCTAGTTTAATATTAAACTATTAATTTGCCATAATAATGTACTCCTCAGGAAAGACAATCTCATCAAGAAATGTGATGGTTATGAAAAATGACTGATGCATTAGTAATATGAGGACATGAATAATTGATATGCAGCTGACCTGCCTTGAAAGAGTTTTAGTCGTGAAGACAGCAGTGTGATTAGCCCAAAAATCTCTTTGGCTCTGGAGTGTGTGAGTGTGTGTGTGTGTGTGTGTGCGTGTGCGTCGATGAAACCACAGTGAGACCAGATCCATGAATTTCTCAGAACAAGCTTGTTGGTGTGTTTGAGGAAGAGATTTCCTGGAGTTCTCAGTTCTGTCTCTTTAAGGTATCAGCTTTTGTCTCATTGTCTCATGATTCTGAGCGAGTTGATGGCACTATTGAGATCTCTTCTGAAACTCACGCTGTGGAGAAGTCAGGGACCTCAGGAGAAAAATCTGACAATCAGAAGAATTAAATGTAACTGGCTTTCACGCTGTCATCTCTATTATTGTGACCAATCATGTTAAGTGGCTGCATTGATTCTCTTCTCGCTGTGACTCTCTGTGTCGCCCCATCAGGTCAATGGAAGAGGTGAAGCTATTAGCAGCTCACTCCTCACCTGTCTGTAATTCTGAGGCACTCACTATGTGTGTGTAAGTGTGTGTGTGTTTGTGTCTGGAGCATGGTAGGGCTTATATTATACTCAAGCAGATTTTGTACACTTGTTGTTGACTGAAAGTGATCCTTATTTATCTCAGAAAGATTGTAATAGTCCAAAACGACCACAGTTTAGGTGTAACAGGAAATTCTGGATAATCAGCTGTTTATTGCACTCTCTCATACACGGTAAAACAGTGTAATCTATCTCTGAACAGCCCAACTTACCCAAACAGCTTCAATCTCCCTGTCAATGCCCTTTAGCTGTTCAGTTAGGAGCACAACAAACCAGCAGTTCATTTCTAAAACACCAGCTGTGTCAAGGCCAAGACGGCTGCAAAAATGGTTCAAAAAATGCTGTGTTGGAGGTTGCTAGGTTGCTAGGGTGTTGCTAAGGTGGTCTGGAAGGTTTCTAGGTGGTTCCCAGTCAAAGTGGCCCTCACAAGTCTTTGATATTCTGGTCCCTAGATACATTGTGGTTTTCTGCTGGAGTGTAAATGTATGAGACTTGACTGCCTGCCAGGTGAGGATCATAAAGCCCCATCACAGTAACAGTAAACCTCTTTTCAAACGATTACTCAAACTATTACACTATTACTTCATACCTCCAGCACAAACAGTGCAGGCGAGTTAAGGGCCAAACCCCTCTACTTAGCGCTTTGTTCTAAACC
Source organism: Botia almorhae (assembly GCA_036877575.1). Lineage (NCBI taxonomy): Eukaryota > Metazoa > Chordata > Actinopteri > Cypriniformes > Botiidae > Botia > Botia almorhae. Next base: position 6,050 of record JAZGTJ010019765.1, on the reverse strand, counting down.
ACTAACTTACTGTGGCAGGTATGACAAACAACACATTAGGTGAGCTCCACTTTATGCAAGTTTCCAGATGAACTTATTGTCTTTAAACCATGTTCAGATCTTTTCTCCTCAATGGATCAGTTCAGATGGTCATGAGTATAAGACTAGATCTTCCCCTTGAGGAAATGAGGTCATCACCAGTACTAGTCACATCCAAACACACCTGTCTCATCAAACCAGTCACACGCTGGCAGATGTTTCCCACAGAGCCATTTGGATACAAGCAATTACCTCTCAACATAAGCATCTAATACAGGCCCATGTCTCTAGTGGTGTATGTTGCAATGCAGGCCAGATGTTCCACACGCTTCCATGAAGCAGATGCATCTGAAGGTTCCAACTGCTTCCCAAAGGCAAAGACTAACGGAAGCGACACTGTTTATAGAGAGAGATAGAGCCGTCAAAAGCAGATAAAAAAGGTCAGCGTGCCAGCTGGGTTGTATCGTTGCTATAGCGAATGCTGCCCTGTGGTTTAACAACACAGAGGACATGCGGAGCACTCCAACAGTCCAAAGATATTGTGGATCTGTGGGTCTTCACTGTTGTTTGAAAGCAAACAGCAGAGGTTAAGATTTCTTTCTTTGCACTTGAAAGACACCCGGTGGGAACCATTTCACAGATGCTTTGAATGCTGCATTTTCACAGAATGGTGTGCAATCACCTGCTGTATGCTTTCAGACTGCATTTAGGTTGTATTTCACAAAAGAAATATGGCATGTTTATTGCCACGATATTGAGTTATGTGCCATAAGATAACAACAGTCCAGTTGCAATGCAAAGAAAAAACACATACTAAATAAATGCCCCAAAACTGATGTTTATTGAAGAGGTCATAAAAGCTCCCATCAGCTCAACAATTTACAAAAAAAAAACACAGTTTCACATTAGATAGTCTCTCTCTTCTTTTCCTCCAGTCGTTTGCTGGCTCCTCCATCACCCTATTTTTTCCCCTCGTGCCTTGTTTTGAACGCACTGACGTTCTTTACCTCTATATTTCATCCAAACGCCTCTAGCATCTAAAACGTTGGATCTTACAAACAAGTAACTGTGGTTCCATAATGTATTTTGAGGGCTGGAGCTAGAGCAGGCAGTGCGAACTGAAGTATTTCTTCTGAATCATCAGCTCATTTATACAGCCACACATCTGTCACTTTGAAATACAACAGAGAAAATCGAGACAGCTCAGAAGAAAGGAAACATGAGAACACAGTTCTGCTCAGAAATTCTGCCCAGGCATGTATTACTTTTATGAGCGCTGTTAACAGAGAATATTTTAAAAAGGTTTTTATATCGTATTAGAATGAACATTTATACAGATCTGTATAAATGACTTATACAGAGGTGACAGAAGCCCCAGAGCAGCAGCTAAAGGATCTTTGAGCGTCTTTACTGTAGTTAACATTCACATTCATGAATAAATAATGAGGAATAAACACAACATGACTGCTGTTCAAATCAGATTACATGCAACTTCTCTCTCCACGTTTACCAAAACTAGAGACTATTAGAAGAATGTTCTGTGGTCATAAAAGTGGATCTTTGTTAGCACATATTAAAACATGATGTTAACTGAAAGACTTCAGAGGATGTTGAAAGCTTCTGGACCTAATTTACATAGACCACCAAAAATGTTACGGTATCCAACAAACACCATGAATATTACATAGATTAAAAACATGGATTCATTTAAAAGTAAGTTTTGATTTATGTTACTTCACGTGTCTGTTCTTTGGATGATGGTAACAGTCAACTCATTAACTGCCTGAAGCGTCTAAACACAGATGAATTTTAACTTTCTCCTGATGCTTTGAACATTAAATGTTCTCAAATATCCAGAGCTCCATTTGTTTAATAAATCAAGCCAAATTCTCAGAACTCTAAAGCCAGGGTATCCAATTATGTTTGTGAATTGTTTGGAAAGCCTCAACTAATGCAAATACAGTATCCATTTACATAAAGCAGCACTGAGCTATACTTTTTTAAATAGGTTTGACCCTCTGAACTGTTTTGCATGACATGCCCGACTGCTGGAGGTATTTTGCATGTTCTACACATTCTACTTCTGCAAAACCAGAGTCTATGAAATGCTCTGTAATCAGCTGTGCTATTCAATATCCCAGCAGAGATCATGTATCTGGATTTGAATGTGGAGTAATTCAGAGTTACAACTGTTTAAATCTCAGTTTTGCTTTCGGGAACACTCGCAGGTGGAAGATAAGGTGCAATCACACACTGCACAGATGCTTGAGAACAAAAACCATGTTTGTTTTTCTCCCACAGAGACAGAAACAAACAGGGTTGAATGACATCTGTTAATATTGGATTATCTTGTTCTCAAACACACACTGTTACTCTGTGTAAACTGCAACTGGAGTCCTTTTTCTCTTAGAGTAATGACAATAAATGTAGAGCATTTTGAGACTGCAGAAATCTACGGCATCTCAGGACTGTTTTCTGAGATTTTAGTAATCCCAGTTTCAGAAGAGATCACAACATTCTCAAAATGTGCTCAGTGTCTGCAATCAAAAGACAGTTATAGACGTCTCATCAAATTCAAAATTACAAAAACTGTCAGAACAATGATGCCATATTCATTTTATAGTTACAATCATCTGCTAAGAATTTTTTTATGAAACATCTGAGACAAACTAGACACTTAAAACACAATTGAGAACTCTTACATGAAAGACTAGAACTTCTCTTCTGGCTTGGTACATAAACAACTGGTGGGCACTCAAATCCATTGTGAGCTGGGTCAATACAAACCTCACTCCAAGAGGAGAGTTCACACCATGCCGTCTGTTGTTTACAGTTTCTGAAGGAAGCTTATTTTTCCATGGAGCACAAACAGGAAGTGTGGAGGCCTTGAACAGCCAGCTGGACATCTTGGCTAAGATGAATGAGTTACCAAAGTCTCTGCTGGAAACTGTGGTTAAATCTGATCTGGCATCAACTAAAGGAAGGTGGAGTCACTGAAGGCTGGTTCAGGGTGAGGGGACGACCGGTACAGGACCACACCATCATCCTGCAGCAGAAGATCACGAGTTTGGAACCTAGTGACGACAGCTGGACACTGACAGGACATCAGTGAGGAAGTGACCCCAAGAGCAACAAGCAAATCAAAATGTGCTGTGTGGCTACAGGTGCGAGTCGTCGGGACCCAGATGGAGCAGAGGTGTGAGTGCAGGTGACACAACCTGTTTTAGCCATCGCATTGATGTGATAGCCACAGTGTTTATCACACAATGCACAATTTGACGGTTCTCATATGATAAGATGTTTAAGATGCTTGTTGACAGTATCTAAGTGTCTAACTGCACCTTCCTGCCTCTGACCATTAAATGTGTTTTTCATCGACAGACGATGCCATCATTTCATCTCACTGGAAACATGTTTGAATTAAATTGCTGTCAATGTCATCGCTGCACGAGTGCTTAGGCTGGAGGTCAGAAGACAAGCGTGGGGGAACAGAGAGCTTCTGAAAACATCAGAATGAAGGAGTTGACTCAAACACACATAATTGCTGTTTAATTTTCATCATTTGTTTTTGTGTGCAGAAAATGGACCTTGAGGCCCTCAGTCAGAGGTCACGATCCAGTGAGGCCAAAATGAAGAAAAACTACAGCAGGTTCAGCAGACACAAAACAATCAAGGTAAAAAGTTTCACACAACAAGACTTATTAATGGTGTTTGATAATCATGTAATACTTTAATACTTATAGTTATAAGAAATTAACTACACTTAGAAACGAAGCTCATTATGTTCTGGATTTGATTTGATGTGACCACCTTATGCTTTCTTCAAAAAAAAGTCAAAATCTAGTTTAGTCTTATTTTTCCACCTTTCTGCGTTTTGAACATGATTACACAGATCATATTTCAGACTTACAGTATAAATCTACATCACGCGTGACATCTGCTGACGGAAATAAAAGCCATTTCAGAGCAGCAGCTTTATTTCATTTTTCCTGTTGCTTTTCTCCCTTTTCTACCGAATGGCAAACCACTGGCAGAGTTTATTGCATAAGCTAAACAACAAACCGCATAAACACTGCCATAAATCAATACCCAATATTATAAGATTTCACACTCTGAAAAACATCCTTTAAGTTATGACAGTTTTCTGACAGTGTTTTAGTGTCTATAGCCCAAACTCACAGTCTGAAGCTCTGAAAGTCAAAAACAGCCCAAAACAGACAACAGCTCCTCAAGAGAGAGAGAGCAGGTGAAACATCCTCTCTCGTTCACTTCAGTTCACAGAACACACACTAACAGCTTATGACAGAACTGAAACAGATAAAAGAGTCTGTGTGCTCACAACGCTTCTGTCACAGCACTGATATGTCCAATGGATTCACTCCAAACAGCAGATAAGACACGACTGTCAAAGTATGTGTGTCTGGCTTGCTTTACAAGTTTTGACAAAACATCTCAACGCTGCTTTTTTCTGTCTTGAAGAGATACAAGTGCTGTTTAAAGGGAAACACACACTGTTCTTGCTTTCAGAGATTCTATGTATATTCAGCCTTCATGTTGCCTGTTTGTGGTTTTGATGTAGAGAAGTAAACTCATCTATGAGTCTCTCTCAGCTCTGCAGCGCCCTCTGCTGGAGAATCTAATTAGGCTCTCAGTAAAGTCTGCCTGGCAAAAATACAAACTATTTCAAAATTAATGAAAGGTTATAAAAGTTAAACTAAAAAAAATACTACAAGCTGCAGTCTAATCTCTCAAGAAGTCTGTAAATTCAGTAAGATATTGACTAATCCTGACTAATGAGCAACTGGAGCCCACCTCACTTGTTCTCAGATCTTTTTAGATTCTGTGTTAAGCTTTAAATCTTGACTGTAGACATGCCTTGAGATGCTAGAAGATGCTAGAAGCAGCTGGTGTTCAGAGACCTCAGGTTCTTCTCACCAAACACCCTGAATCTGACATATCACAGTTCAGTGTCACACTGACTGGTAGAGCTTTAGAGCTACATGAGCGACACTCTCGTCTCATCAAGGGTTTAATCATACATGTTAAAATCAGTCATGACAGTGAGCGGTTTCTCTACTTTCAATTCTACTCACAGGTGACGTTCAGTCTTTATGCAAGCCATCATATTCACACTCACAATAGTCATAGTGATCAACTGTCTACAGAGAACATAAACACAAGAGGCCAATGTTTTTTTAAGATTATTAATAGACATTTCTGTGGATCTACTGATCTTTAATCCTGTAACGTTTAACCTTGAAAAAAATGTAACAGTACTGATACAAATTATGTTAAAAGTATTTAATGTCAAAAAGTAAAAAAGTGCTACCAAAATTAACTTGTGTATACATGTGATTTTAAATGAATGGACTAAGAGCACCTCTTGCTCTGTGTGTCTGGAACCAACAGCTGGTCTGCACCTCCAGCATCCTGCAGCTTATTGTGAAGGAGTCCATTTAAAAGAGTCATACTCACACAGCTAACAGCACACTGATGAAATGAAACTCTTGGCTGAATATTATTATGAAAATTACTTCCTTGAGGTGCAATTTCCAAAATGTAATCACCAGCTGAAACATCCAGTTACGTTAGCTATGTAATATTACAGGAGAAACATTGTTTACTTGGTTACTACTGTACCTTCATACCCACAAACCACAATTAAACACTGATAGATATTTACGCACGTCACCCTTCTTCTGCCATCATAAAACACTTCTATTGAACTTGTGCTCAGCCTCAAGAAACACGCTGTGCTTTCTCTGAGTCTCTAGAGTTTTCCAGCCATTGGAAACAAGTCAGCAACTAACCATCCACCGTCCTGCCCCTACTGCACACAAGCCATTACCAAACCATATTTCTACCTTTCAGAGATCAAAGATCCTTCCATAGTCACATGTGAAAATACATTAGCACTTTAACAGCACAGATTCATTCAGATAAATGAGTATAATATTATTTATTTGAGGCAGGGCAGTACACAGTAAAGCACACTGCTTAGATACAGCCAAAGAAGACAAATGAAAGATTTT
>JAZGTJ010019763.1:0-10737 GCA_036877575.1 Botia almorhae | reverse complement strand
TCTGCACTGTTACGCCTCCTGGTTAAACTCCACCGGAAGCATCCGGCTGGTAAAGAAAGGCTGCTGGTTGGACGACTTCAACTGTTACGACAGGTAACCAGTACTAGGTTACCAGTAGTAGGTTAATGTCCATCTGTGTTTCCGTCACAGTTTATGCACATATCATCATATTTAGATGAAAAATGTATCCGACTTAATTCAGTGCACAAGTTTGTTTTGCACATTTTTAGACTAACATTTTAATGAAGTAATTCTCCATGACTAATTGTGACAACATATTGGTCAACAACAAATAAAAACCTTTTACTGTCAGTTTTCAATAGTAACTTTTAATTTTGGAGAAGAATTTTTATAATTTGATCGTCTAATGTCTTTCTGTCTCTGTGTGCGTGCGTGTGCGTGTGCGTGCGTGTGCGTGCGTGCATGTGCGTGCGTGTGTGCGTGCGTGTGTGTGTGTGCGCGCGTGTGTGTGTGTGTGTGTGTGTGAGCAGACAGGAGTGTGTGGCCACAGAAGAAAATCCTCAGGTGTTTTTTTGCTGCTGTGAAGGAAACTATTGTAATGAGAGATTCACACACCTGCCAGAGGCCATCAGTCCTGCAGGTAAAGCCACGTTACCCCACACCTGTCCTGTTACCACGACAACCTCTGTGTGTTTAACATTTTCTTCATATGATCTGCCAACAAACATTGTTAATGGCCATGTAAAGACATGCACGTTAAAACACTGTTCTTGAGAGGCCCAGAAACCCACTTACTGTGGTCAAATCCCCGTAACGCATGCCCTCATGAAGATTATGGCTTTTATACAACAGACGATTCCTTGTAATAATAATAATTACAAGAAACGTTTTCCTGTTTATTTACAAAGGATGTGTGTTGTGTCGTGTATTTCTTTGACAGTTTTAGACCTGTAGATGTTGTTATTGAATTGTAGTTTGTGTGACTTCCTGTAGTGAAGATCCAGCCTCCAGAACCAGGTCCATCTCTGTTGGCCGTGCTGGTTTACTCTCTTCTTCCTCTGGCCATTCTGTCACTGATCCTGCTGATCGCCTGCTGGACGTACCACCAGCGCAAGCCACCTTACAGACACGTGGACATCAGCCAGGTTCAGCAATCACACACTTGTATTTCCAATGTATAACCCAACATGTTTCTTTAAATCCTAGAGCATGTTTTTCTCTTGTTTGGCAGAAAAGATATCACCAACCAAAATAATAGAAGCGTTTGGTCTCGTGTACGCAGTGGGCAGTTACAATTGTTTTCATGCTGGTGTAAATGGTTTTGAAGTGAAATCTGTTAGAGACCCAGTTTGATGGGTTTGTGTTTGGGGTCAGCGCTTAAACAGCAAATTAAGTGACAAATTTTGATGTTGGATGATAATGTACACACCCTTTAATATTTGCTGGGATCAAGTCATTTACACAAGACTCAAGCATATGGACTTTTACTATAAGCTGAATTTTTGAGAAGGTTTATAACTAAGCAAACCTAAATTTAGTCGTAAAGTTTCAAAAAATAGTAAATGTTTTTGTTTTTAAATAGCTACGCCTGGCGTTAAAGGAAAGAACAAAATGATGTATTGAGGCTTTTGTCAAATCGCTCAATTTGTCTTATGTTTATTTAATTAGCTTTAATTGATTTGTTGTCTCTGTATAGGATGCTGGTCTTCCTCCTCCATCTCCTCTGGTTGGGCTGAAACCGCTGCAGTTGCTGGAGCTGAAGGCCAGGGGGCGCTTCGGCTGTGTGTGGAAGGCCCAGTTACTGAGTGAATATGTGGCTGTGAAGATCTTTCCAGTCCAGGTGAGTCTGCCACTCGTGCTGTCAGAAAAGGATTGTGTGTCTGTGTGTCTGTCTGTCTGTGTGTCTGTCTGTCTATGTCTGTCTGTCTGTGTGTCTGTCTGTCTGTGTGTCTGTCTGTCTGTGTGTCTGTCTGTCTGTGTGTTTGTCTGTCTGTGTGTCTGTCTGTCTGTGTGTCTGTCTGTGTGTGTGTGTGTCTCTGTGTGTCTCTGTGTGTCTCTGTGTGTCTGTGTGTGTCTGTGTGTCTGTCTCTGTGTGTCTCTGTGTCTCTGTGTTTGCGTGCGTGTGTGTGTGTTGTATAGTGTTGGATTCTGACATGAAGTGTGTATTAACAGGACAAGCAGTCGTGGCAGAATGAGAGAGACATTTACCTCACCACGGGTTTTAAACACGAGAATATTCTTCACTACATCTCGGCTGAGAAACGAGGCACCAACCTACAGATGGAGCTGTGGCTGGTCACGGAATTCCATGAAAGGGTCAGTGTGTGTTCGTGTGTTTTGGGAATCTTGTGGAAATATTTCTCTGGATAAACAGTAGAACACAAAGCAATTCTTTCCATCTAAAGTTTTAAAAATAAGGAGTAAGGGAAATAAGGAATACTTCAGACAAATGTTTAAAATGATGTACACACACACACACAATTGAGATCTGTTTCTTATTTCAGTAGTGTAGAAAAAGCCATTACATGGTGACTGCCGTGTTGATCACGAGTTAGTAAACACAACCATTGATAATAATCTGCTTCAAACCTCAAAAGGCAAAACAAGTTATTACTGTAGTTAATTGCTGTTCATTTTTTACAGTTTAAACTCAAAGCACAAATGGTTTGCATTGCAGGGTTCTCTAACCGATTATCTCAAGGGTAACCCTGTAAGCTGGTCTCAGCTGTGTCATATCTCAGCCAGTATGGCGCGAGGTCTTGCCTACCTTCATGAAGATCTACCTTACAGAGCTGAGGGACCTAAACCAGCCATTGCACACAGGTACGGCAGCCCAGGCTGATCTCTGCAGCACCATTACAAGATCTGTATCAACTGGGGGGGGACCAGCTCTGCTGTCGCTGTATGCTTTGAATGATTTGAGATTTGTGCCTTGCAGAGATTTCAAGAGTAAGAACGTTCTGCTCAAGATGGATTTAACGGCTGTGATTGCGGATTTTGGTTTGGCTGTTCGCTTTGAGCCGGGCAAGCTGCTGGGAGACACACACGGTCAGGTTAGTGAGCGACTGCGTTTTCAAGGGGACCATCAGATGAAACCAAATTTTGTAATTCTTCTCAGTCGATCTACCGGTAATGATGATAACCATAATGTTAATAACCATGATTACTGATACAGAGTTAATACTACACACTCTCTCTGCCTCCCTACACTCGTGTTTGAAATGTGATTTTTTTTTTTGGCAAAAAAAGAGGAAATGCTAAACAAACAAAATATTAGTAATAATAATATTAAATTAATAATAATAACAATATTTTTCAATAGGTACTGTGATAACACTGTTACCATGAATTCTTTTGGGTATGAAAATCTGATATTGTGACAGCTCTACTATCTGTACTGTTGCATGTAAAACGATGAGTGGCTAACTGGAGGTAATGTTTGTTTGGCAGGTTGGAACGCGGCGTTACATGGCCCCAGAGGTGCTGGAGGGAGCTATTAATTTCCAGAGAGATGCTTTCTTGAGGATCGACATGTACTCTTTAGGACTGGTGCTCTGGGAGCTGGTGTCTCGCTGCACAGCTGCTGATAGTGAGTCCACACACACACACACACACACACACACACACACACACACACTGAACCAGCCCACACAAACCCCAACACAGAACAGACAGTTCAAAAAGAATGAATCACCAGCCGAAGTCTGTCTGCAGATGTCTACAGCGTCTGCAGTCTAATTTTATCTCCAAGTTTGTTAGTTCCTCTTGTTGAAGATTCGCTTATACCTAAGAGATACTGCTGTAAATTAGACATACTGCTGTAAATTATATCATATATATTATCTTGTTATAAAAATGGAGAATAAGAAAAGAAACCAGTTTTTCATCTTATTTTAAACGTGGGGTAGGTCATTTTTAGAAAGTCTAGCAACAGCAAGCTAGCTTTGAAAGCATAAGATGCCGCCCTCCCTTTGGGGCGCTCTCTAAAGCCACGCCTCCTCCAGTAGTGCACGGCGGTATGCAAATACGTGGACATCCTATTGGACGAACATTAGATGGTCTTGCACCTTATGCAGTAGAGATATCAATATATTTAGCCCACTTTACTTAGTGATTCATATCAGGAAGTAAATACACTTTCAATCTTTTACATTTTATTTAGACATCAACAATCAACATAACTGGGGAAAACGACGCTGCCTTTAATGACTCATTTAGTGCAGTGCGACATTTCCTTTATAACAAAATCCTTTTTGCGCATGAATGAAAAGACACGCACACATGAGATGTGTGGTTTAGTTGCCGCCTTTAATCTGGTTGTGGTGTCTCACTCAGGTCCTGTGGGTGAATACCAGCTGCCGTTTGAGGAAGAAGTGGGCCAGCACCCTTCACTGGAGGACCTTCAGGATGCTGTGGTTCATAAGAAGATGCGTCCCGCCTTCAAAGACTGCTGGATCAAGCATCCGGTGAGATGACATTTTAAGTCACAGCTGTGGCTTTATAATCGTACTTGCACAGACTTGACGCTTCCAAGCCTAGCGCTATGGTGCTAATGCAGGCACGGCAGGTTCAAATCTTGACTCATGTGATCATATCCATCATTTTAAATGTAAATTAGCACGAGTCTGCGATTGTATTTCATACCGTTTTCTGTCTCTCCGGTTCCGCCAGGGTTTGAGCCAGTTATGCGAGACCATTGAGGAGTGCTGGGACCATGACGCAGAGGCTCGGCTGTCGGCGGGCTGCGTAGAGGAACGCATCTCAACCATCGCCAAGGCAACCAACACCATCAACACTTCTACCTCAGAGTGCATGGTCTCCATGGTAACATCTGACAGCGATACGGACCTGCCACCCAAAGAATCCAGTACATGAACAAGGACCTTTGAACCAGGAGCAAACATCAGGGACCTGCGAAGGGACGGCCGCATTACAACCTCTCCACCATTGTGAACTTTGCTGCTATTTTGATCTTTTGAKTTTCATGTATTTAATATTTGTTTCTTGCATCGTTGGATTGGTTTCACCAGTGCATTCGTCTACTGTATTCTTCCAGGAGGAAGGCACAAAAACCTCAGAAGTGAGAAGACTGTATTTTCCGAGGGTATTCAGGGGAATCTTTCAGAATGCTGGGATTACGAGCACGTTACCTCACTGATTTTAATGCCATTTTTTTATGTTGTGTTTGCTTGCACTCCATGATTACCTCCATCCAAAAACTTCGCCTGGATCTACCATCGCACACCGTGACGCTACTGTGACCTACCCCAACTCCACCCTAACACCACCTGAACCGACAGAAAATCTGATGACTGTTACACGAAACCAACCTTCCAAGAGCACACGACTTCCTGTTTACTCAGTGGATATTTTTAGCCTTGTTTTATTGCTGTTAAATATTATTCCTTTTCCTCCTCGAAACGGCAGATGTTTTTGTGGGATGTTCCTCATGTTTCTGTCGTCTGGAGGTTGAAGGGCAGCCGGACTGTTTTAATTAGTTACCTTAGTGTTGCCGTTTCAGTTTGTTTAGATGTAGCATTCACCCTGTTACGGACTCGTACGTTCTCTTAAAGCGACAGTGCCATCAACACAGACTTCCTAATAGCGAGTTTTACCGTGTTCTGTTGGTCGAACATCTGCAGGTTTTACAGGTGGTTTGTTTTCAATAGTGCCGCTTGTTTAAGTATATCGTGACAAGAGCTGCAGTTTAATGAAGTATTTCCGCAGCCGCCTCGAACGCGTTCTGCATCTTTAATTTCAATCACAGCAAATGTATCGATGTGTCAGGAAGGTGTTTGTCCAGTACACTACTCAGGTAACTCTGTTTGTGTGATTGTTTGACCTCTCTCTCTCTCTCTTCACAGCAATAGTTCTCAGCAGTAGAGGAAGAATCTCACGTAATCACGACTGTTTTATTTCATGCTCAAGTCAAACGAAACGCAAACGAAACGCACACTATTTATAAAATCAATCTGGCTCGTGTAAGACAGTACAGCCTGTTTTCAGGACCGTGATATTTCTTTTGTATTGTGACGATAAATGCGTCGTTGTTTATTTTTACAATTGCTCAGATAACATCACAATACAAACCAAATGTCATGCTCCTTAAGTGACCTTTGTTTTCTTTATGAAAAATGGAGTTGTGCTTTTGAAATGAGAACGTTTCTCGACAGTTTTTGTGAGATTCATCCCCAAGCACCTGACCAGTGACAAATCTCAGATCTCAGATTGTCCCGCAATAATTTTCCTGTTGTAAGTGACTGAATGTCTGTAGCGCAGCGCTCTCGCCTCATTGAAATCAGTATTGTGAACTTTTGCGTTGTTCGGAAACGGCAGCTTTTATGGATCATTGATCAGCTTTAGCGTTAATACTAATAAAATCACTGAATCTCGACCTTCATTAGCTCGGTGATTAGATATACCTCAGATATTGTGAGCGTTTTATGTTTCTTATATTTTTAGTAAAAGTATTTTATTCCGTTTTGTGGTAGCAATATAATTTAATATAAGCTGCTTTTTTGTGATCTACAGAGATTTTTCTTGACTTTTTAATTGTTTTTTAACAGAAGGTGCTCTGAATTTAATTGCCTGGTGCTCAGTGTTTTTATTAAAGTCGTGGCTTTGAACCGAACATTTGTAGTTAAAATCACTTTTCTTGACGTGTTGAGGAGAAACTTCAGATCTCTGAAGACGTGCAAACGACCGTGTTTTATTTGTTGTTTGTTTGTGGTACATGTATTTTCACTTCCACTTTAGCAGATGTATTAAGTTGGGTTTCTCTCTTATCAAATCAGGGATTTGAATTATAAGAAGTATTGCAGTGCAAGTTGTGAACATTTAGTTGAAGCCAAACTCTGTGTTTTATCAGGTGTTGATGAACGACTCTTTTAATGTAAATACGTTCATAAAATCAGTTAACCGATGTAGTCGAAAGCATCTTTTACCCCTACATTAGCTGTATTTGCTGTATGCTTAAACCCTGAAGAAGTGGTGACATGTTAGGACTACCTGAGTAGATTTCCCATGATCCTTAGCCATCTTGGTTCAGATGTGGGCTGGGTTCACATTAAGAATATGGAGATCTCTTGTATTTTGATTTTTACTGCTGCTAATGTGGTAAATGATATTGTGTTGCCCCTGTTTGGGTCTGTATTTTAGATTTTGCTGCCATGTTCAGTATTTCGTTGAATTAAACATTATCCGTGTTTATCACAACATTGTTGTTTCTCCTTTACTGTAAGAATTGCCCTTATTTTTCGTCAGTCATTTAAAATGTTTATTCTGATACCTCCTATACATTTTTTACAAGAATTAGGCCATTTACTACAGCATAATGCACTGTGCTGTAAAATGACAGCAGAGAAAATGGATGTGAACATGTTGTCCTGGTCAAAAATCATTGTGACACAACCATCATATGGATTTAGCATCACGCACACATTAAAGATATGTTCAAAACATACAGATTCATATGGATTACTTTAATGATGGGTAGATGCACCATTATAAAGCTATAAGTTAATATAACTCCAGTTGTGTTCGGCTGAAGAAATAGTCATACACGTAAAGTTGATGTGAGGGTGAGTAAATTACAAGAGAATTAAAATTGTTAAATTAATTCTTCCCTTTCTCAAGCAGTACAGTTATTGGTCGGCCATGTTGGATTATAACTATTCAGTCTATAGGAGAAATACTGTCAGTCAGTTTAAACGTGTCTTCAGGAGAAGACTGACTTCAGCCTAATTCTTAAACTGTTGCTATTTAGTTGTCGTGTCTTTATGAGACACAAGGGGGCAGCACACGTCAGGCGATCTGAACACGTGCGCCGATGACTCGGGGACCGGAAGTAACAGATGTTGACTGAAGGTTAGAGACAGAACATAAGGGCAGCCCGCAAATGTTTAATATCAGTTTATCTCTCAGACGTGTGTTTGCACTGTACGGATGTTTGCTAACACGCCAAGAGTCTTTCCAAATAAAATCCTCAGGGATTACAAAAGTGAATCAACCTGCTACGAAACTGCCTTAATGGTTTAATTATCCATATATTTTCCTCGATACAGGTATTTGTTAAAGCCTAAAGCCGTGTGAAGTCATTGTAAATAAGCACGTTAAAATTAGAAAGGGTTTTGTGGAGTTTTTTGGTCGACAGATTTTCAGACATTTAAGATCAACAGTCCTAAAATCTGATTCTGACAGCATGTCAACATTTTGTAGGTTTTTGTTTGGGGATCAAAGCTCACAGACATGTATGCATTAGGTCTTAATGCATTTGTGAGCTTTTGAGACGCTTTGTGTACTTGAGTAGCGCAGTTATGCGTGCCAGTAACAATGTACTTACATTTTGCGGCAATTATTAAAGAACTGGTCAACAATAGAAAAATCGATTGTTATAATAGATTATTTTACCCTTTTCTTAAAGGTTTTTAACTCAAAAGAGTTTTATAGCAGTTATCAGTAAATAGATGATATTCTTAGTTTTTACTTTATTTTGAGAACTCCAGACCAAGAGCTTTCCCATCCTCAAACACAGACATCCTGAACATTCATCTCCTTAAATCCACAGGAAGTGAACACACAAGGATCTTCATCAGCACCTGCACGTCATCTGTTCCTCCTGTACTGATCTAGAACACATCACATTGATATTTAAATGTAAATGAGTTTGTCACCAAGACAGTTTCCTTTTTAATTTGCCTTTAAATCCATTTGAACATTTTTCCTGTTTATTAATAGACATTAGAAGTGCGTGCGTGTGTTTTATTGATGTAATTAATTATAGTGGATTTTAATCTTTAATAATGGGTTTCTTTGGTCCAGCCTAATCCCAGCCACATGTTCTGATGTTTGAACGTTAGCTCCGTTATGCACCCGGACGCGTTCATTGGATTATCAAGTGGATGTTTTTGATCCACAGACGAAGAATTAAAATAAAAGCATCTGTTCACACTGAAAGAAACCTTAAAAATGAATTAACACCAAAACTTCGTTGATCAGATCTGTTCTGGATTTTCCATACACTCTGGTTTCACATTTGTAGAGATTTAAAAACGTTCATCAGGATGAAAGCGGACTAATTTATCTATAACCTGTGACGCTTTCTGTTACCGTTGAATGCTAAACATTTCCAAAGTCATCCCTCTTTTTAGTTCATATCAGGTGTCACCATGTGATTTTTGTAGCACTTAGTCTTGCAAAATGTTGAAATCTTACTGAAATATACGTTTCCTTGCCAGCAATAAAATGCACCTGCTTTTTTTGTTTGCAGAAGGTCACAGTTTAAAGGCCCAGTCCATGTTTCTGTGACGGAGAGAGAGTTAAAGTATAAGTGCATTTGTGTGTAATTAAAACAAGTGATTATTTTACGTTGCGATAATCCTGGAGGTCCAGCTGCTCTGTGGAGGATTTGAACACCCTCACCCAGGGCTGGAGAAAGGCCAAAGCTCCTGGGGACCCAGCCAAATTGGCTCCCTAACCAAAAGCAGAGAACAAACTTAAACTGGTCTGCTGTAGAGTAGAAATATCTTGTGTTTCTGTGTTTCTGTCAGCATAGCCCGGTCCTCCCTTTTGTTCTTTAATTTACTTAATCTGCTTTAAGATTAAACTCTAATTTACAATCTGATTATAAGTTTATGTCTGTCAGCTTTGATAACTCAGCCATACGAAGCTCTATATGACAGCGTACAACTAAACTTCAAACAGATGTACGTGTTCAAGTTGACATTTATTGTCTTTGTCTTTGCAGGGTCACAAGTTTTAGTTTACTAGCAGTCACCAACTAGCTGTTACATCCCAACTCTTTGAATAGGAAATCCATAGAACAATTGTAGGTAAGAGTGTGTTCAGTGTTCTTATTGTAAGTATTTCAGTTTTAAGCGATTAGGTATTTTATTTAAACCATTGTTGTGTTTTTCCCCAGGCAAATGGTTTAATTTCTGAGATTATTCTGTAAAAGATATTTTGTTGAATTGTCCCTTCTGACAATGTTTTATTATGTTTTATAAAGACCCTACAAAATGAAGTACAACACAGAACAGTTTGTGGAAAGGATATTTGTTTCATATAAAAACCGGGAAAATATTTTTGTTGAACACAGAAATTGATACATTTTGATACATCTTTCCTTCCCGTCTAACTGTTATTTATACATTTTATCGGTTAATAGATTTTAAAATTGTTCATGCACATTTACTTATTATTTTGACTTGAAAAATAACCCAGAGATCCCCTGTGTTTCGCATGTGATGCATACTTGCTTTTTACACTTATGCTCTTCAAGAGTAAAGTACAGTGCTAACATTCCTCATTTAGTCCTGAGCAATGGAAAACTCTAGATTTTGTAGATTTTTTCCTAAAAAACTAGATTTTGTAATCCTGGGAAAATAGACGTGGTCTATTAAAGGAACAGTTCATTCAAAAATGTAAATGATGCTGTCATTTACTCACCATCAAGTCATGGACGTGCTATTTGGAGCTTCAAAATCTCGGGCACCATTCACTGCCTTTATAAAGCTGGGAGGAGCCAGCATGTTTAAGATATTATTAACTCTGGTTGTGTTTGGCTGATGTACACCTATAATGTCTTGAGGGTGAGGCATTTCTGAGCTCACTTTCATTTTCGGTGAACTGTGCCTTTAAGCATAACAATAACAGCTGTGCAGTATATTACAGTGAAGTGAAAGTGACCTATTCGTCAGATATGGTAACCCATACCCGAAATGTGACCTCTGCTTTTAACCCCTCTATGGTGAGGAGTGAACACACACACACACACAC
>JAZGTJ010019762.1:0-10737 GCA_036877575.1 Botia almorhae | reverse complement strand
ACAGGTACTGCGTGAAGACTTTCACTGGCCACAGAGAGTGGGTGCGCATGGTGCGGCCCAACCAGGACGGGACCCTGATCGCCAGCAGTTCCAATGACCAGACAGTGCGTGTTTGGGTGGTGGCAACAAAAGAATGCAAGGCAGAGCTGCGAGAACACGAGCACGTGGTGGAGTGCATCTCCTGGGCCCCTGAAAGTGCCCATCCCACTATACTGGAGGCCACTGGCTCAGAGGTGAGCGTCACAAGAACAACTGTCAATAAAGTTTTATCAAAGATTGTTGATTTATATTGTACGTATAGCCGAAAATATGCTATCCTTTAATTAAAGCAGTTAACAGTTTGACTTTGTGGTAAGATGGTAGAACTTTTTAGAACGTTTCACTGGCTAATGGCAGCCAATCAGGTTAGACAGATGCTTGCTGATGCAATATTTCAAAATATTTCAAAAAGTCCTGGTGCATTCGGCATTTGTTTATATTACAGAGGTCTTATGAAATCTGTTATTAGATGTCTTACCACTGTTTTCAACCTCAAAAGACAGCATTGTGACAGTTACTAAACAAACATTTGGCATTAATAAACAAGTTTGACATTAGGTTCATGGTTTACTGGATATATAATACTGCATCTTGTGTTTAGAAATGTAGAGATTTCATAATAGTCTGTTTTTGGCAATACCCTGCGTAAACATCTGATGTACTCTTTGATTTTGGACCTGAAATTGTACTGTGGAATGGTTTGAACTCGACCATAAAATGACTCGGGAGGGATTAGCGCTTGATGGCCTAAGGTGAAGACAGTACTGTTTTAATTTTTGCCAGTCTTATGATCAGCCGTGTCCAATTTCGTATTTATCTGATGGAGCATTCGCCCCCACAGCATGAGGAACGCCAAACAGCCTTTAACTTGCAGGTGTTGTGAAAAGGGAACTTTCCCCTCGACTACCTAAAAAAAGAACCATGTCAATTTGGTTAGTTCCTGGTGATCTTGTTAAACGAGTTCAGGTAGAATTAAAAACAGAATCTCTTGACTTCATTAGCACTGTCACAGATATTAATTACAAAACCTTGTGATATATTTACAGCAGCTCTGTGCTTAAATGTGCCTGCACAGGCTTGTCCGAACATGCCAGCCTCTCAAACCTAATTTCGTTTTAAACGTCTCTGTGTTTCCTGTTCTTTTGTTTTGCTCCATCTTTACAAAACTACCTAAATGCATTATAACCCCAAAACACTGTGATCTTTTCTAATATTCATCTTTTCAGTGATTATGCGGGTGTGTAATGGGTTCTTGTGCTATATTTATGAGTTGCAGTGCACAGGGATCAGTCATTTGTCAAAATGCTGTTATTGGCTGTCTGTAATATACGCACCTCCACTAGAGAGTCAGACCTCTGTAACAGTGCTGTTAATAGTGCATTAGTCTTAATAAAGCTATTTCCATAACCCTATTGTGTATTGGGGACTTGCCCATTTGCTGTTGCGTTTTCATTTTAGGAATTACATTACATTTTAAATGGGCTGCATGTAAAACGCGTTAATGCTTCGAATCTGTTCGCAATTTGCCAGACTAAGAAGAGCGGGAAACCTGGACCTTTCCTGCTGTCTGGTTCTAGAGACAAAACCATTAAGATGTGGGACGTAAGCATTGGCATGTGCCTTATGACCCTGGTGAGTAGCTTTAGCTTTAGCAGCTGCGATTCTCAGCAGTGTAGAATATGACTGTTCGTTTGGAGATACGCTTCTATTTTTGTCTGAATTTGTTGTTTGTTTGTTTCAGGTTGGCCATGATAATTGGGTGCGCGGGGTACTTGTGCACCCTGGAGGGAAGTTCATTGTGAGCTGTGCCGATGACAAAACTTTGAGGATCTGGGACTACAAAAACAAGCGCTGCATGAAGACCCTGAGTGCCCACGAACATTTTGTTACCTCTCTGGGTAAGGGGCCTGATGTTTGCTCATGTTTTCTCACTGGATTGCATTACCTGGTTTCTGGTGTTCTTTAAAAGCCTTGATTGTTTTGATCACCTCGACAAGCAAAGAAGCCCCATGGAGGCGTACATCATCATTGCCCCAAACAGTGATTTTTATTTTTTAGTTTGAGATTGTACAGCTCCCAGACACAAAAGGGACTACCTGACAGCTGCTGGCACGATATTTGGAGTGGAAGCTCAGCCCTCCAGTCTTTTAACTGCTTGAGTCCAGATCTTTTTTTGTAGATCAAGGCACTGAAGCTCTCTAGAGACGCCTCATGTTTTTCATCTAGCTTCCCAGTAGATTTCTGCGAAGATTCGGAAGGTTTTTTTAAACGCCGTTCGGTACACAGCACTTGTCTTCCTGACTGTTGATTGAAGCCATGCTTTTGGTGCGAATAGACACTGCTTTGTTTTCCTGGAGTTTGTTTGACGCTCCCCAGTACAGTTTAATACCATTTTTTTAGCCTTGTCTAAACTGTTTGGGAGGCATTGTCTGTTTTTTATAATGTAAAACTGCATATTTGCCAGTGGAGGTAATTTATCGGTTCACGCAGAAAGCAAAAATGGTGTTCAATTTAGTCATAATCAAAATATACAGTGTAATATACAGTTATGTGGGGTGGCTTTTTAGACCAGTCAGTGGGTGTGGTTTAGTGGGTGTGGCTTTGTCATGTCTGGTTAGAACACTACAGTACAACCCTGAAATGTTTGTAACAGACATCATGTCACATTATAACAACGTCTCATCTTTCCACAGATTTCCACAAGTCTGCTCCGTACGTCGTGACCGGAAGCGTAGATCAAACAGTAAAAGTGTGGGAGTGTCGCTGATCGCCCCTACAGGACCTTTCACAACACCTCCATGCTCCCCTCCACCCCCTCCAATCCATTCCAAACCCCTCCCTCAGCTTCCTCCTGCTCTTCTGGATGCACTCAGACACACACGGTTTTCACCCACCGAGCTATGGTTCAATAACGTGTCCTTTTCTGTAAATTATTCTGGATGTAGATCGAGCTATTAAATGAAAAAGTATTCTTGCATGGTAAATCCAAAACTGTATACTGTAAATTTACATAATGTTGTCTAGCAGTACCATAGGTTTAACACGGGCTGAGCTTTCACTCAGCCTGGCCTGTTGAAGGCAGAAGCTGACTGGGTTAATGTAGGGCACTAAACTGATAATTTAATGACAGTGTCATTTATTATTTGTCTGATTTATTTTGGTCTATTTTTTTATTTAGTTATATATATTTTTTCCTTCCACTGTCTTGGTCTGTTTGTGCCTAGCTTGGAGACCTTTCAAGGGGCAAAGACTACAGAAAGACCCCATAACGTAGAGGTGGTGGAACTTTCTTTAAGGGGTGTGATATCTGAATTGTTCTGTAGCTTTGTTCCATCACTTCTGGAGTGTACTTACCATTCTCTTATTGTGGATTTAGATAACGTTTAATGGTTGCATCTAAGAACGTTTTCAAATGTTTTGTCCGGAAACCTTTAGGAATAAATCTTTGTACGCTTGTCATGGCACGTCCTTCTGAGAAGTACAATCCCAGAGACATGACTTTACACTGTAAGAGAGAATTATGCTTAGCAGTTGGAGTAAATTTGTAGTGAACTCCCACATCCAAAAAAAAGCCATGCTGCGTAGCGGGCAGCAAAAGTTATTCCTTTTTGTCCCAAAACAGAGGTGAACATAGCTTTAGTAAAAGATTTTGTTTTTGACCTTGGTGGTTGTCTGTCACTCAGGAGCACTTCAAACTATTAAGCACCGTTATCGTTGCCTCTGCCGAGCACTTGATTTGGCCATTGACATGTTGTGAAGTACAGCACCAATGAGCAAGGTTGTTTTTTTCTTCATTCAGGTGAAGATGTCCCGATACATCCTTGAGTTGATCAGTTCTTGATTTGTATTTGATTATATCACATTAGCTGGATGTTTCATTCTTGTTGCCCCTATGGCAGTCGTGCTAAAACTTCAGAGTTCAGAAAATACATCGATAAAATCACAAACCCTCAGTGTGGATCTGAGACACAAGGCATGACAAGGGCTCAAAGTTTCTCTTACTAGGGGATGTGCAAATAATATCTGTCTTAACAGAGTTGGTGCAAAGGTCTCCATGGTGAAAATAAATGGAATAATGGCAACTAAGGGGGGCTAAGATGAAAACTACACTCAATACTGTGGGAAGCTCAATGTTATAAACATAGTTAATATGGAGCTAAAGAAATGCTAGCCTGACCTCCATTGAGAAACCTAATGGTGACATCTATTGTAAAAGGATCTTCCTTTGGGCCATAGCAGAAGCTCTTGGTGCTGGAGGTCCTTTACTGATGTCTGATGTGTGGCGAATTCTCTATTCATCTCGCGATCTGTTAATAAATGTACAAATAAATACACAATGGGAAATGATTTGATAAGTCCCAAACATGGAGTCGAATCATTCCGATATCTTTTAAGGAATAACAAAACTTGTCTTTGTTGCGGGAAGACAACAGGAATTCAATTAACTTGCGCATCCCCAACTATTGTTAGCTCTTCGGTCTCATCACACCGGAGGTCTACTCAATGGAAGACATGTTAAAAAACAACAATGCATAAAAACAGATCTCGTTTTAATTAGCTTTTCCATTCCAATGCAATTATATAATAAAGAATTTCACTGCTTAACCATGCTATTATCAAGCGATTTCCTGTTGTGTGTGTGTACCGGCTGTACCTGTTGCTGCTGAAAAGCTGATAGTGTCTAGTCTGAGATCTGTACCTGTTGACGTAGCACTGCTGCATGTAACAGTACCGAGGAACGAGCTGTCTGGTGGGTTTGATCTTCAGCCTTCTTCAGATCTTCTGAAATGGGGAAAACATTAGCATATTGGCATCTGGAATCAATAAGGATGAGATTCCTAATCATCTGTGATTAGAAAGGAGATAGATGTATATTTCTCTTTAACTGTTTAATGAAGATAAACACCCTACCAGATAGGTCAGGTGGCATGCTAACTGCGGACAGCTCAGTATGTGGTTTTAGAGGCCGGTCTCTGTGTGCTTGTATATGAAGGAAGACGATGACTCGTGTTTATATGTTTCGCAATGGGATTGCGGCAGACTGAGCAACTCAAGGGAGAAGTGCCCATCACGAAAAAAGACCATTAATATCTCCTCCTCGCTCACTTAAAAGACTGAGGCTTCACTGTTATGAAGTGAGATTCAGATTACACCAAAGTGTGTACTGTGAGTGAATGCTATAATCGGTAGACAGACGCTGTAAACCGTCAACATAAACCAAACATTTTGGAAATAATGTTGGTCAATCTCATCAGTTGTAAATGCCTGCAGTTGATTATCCCCATTTGGAGACATTCCTGAAAAGCGCTACTCCCTTGTGATTGGAATTCTTCAAGACTTCCTGGTCTAAAGCTCTAAGTACTCAGGACTTCCTTAAGACTGGACTCGCGATTCTTGGTTTGACTGTAAAGATGAGAACACGTCCTTTTTATATGTCTAGAGGAAAGGAAAAACATTGCCACTCGCAGGTCCCAAGCAATCCCATTGCTGCACACGCTGGATGGGTTAATGTACAGACAGGCTTAGGAAACTGTCTGTAGGTCCATCCTCCAGCCACAGGTCTGTCATCAGCTGTAATACCTTTGTGAATAGACTGGAGGCTACAGACTTCACAGCTTGAATGGGACTCTTTGCTTTTTATGGTATCACTGTTCACACAGCCAATTGTTAACAATATATCTGGATGTTATTATTGTTTGCAACATAATTAAAGAAAAAAATCTAAATGTTGTGTCTGTTATGCTGTGGGATGCTAAAGGAATGGAGTCATAAGGTCACCTTACTGTTTCCAGTGGTACAATTCCAGTTTACCACATATTCACCAGAAAAACTTAAATGCAGGATGTTGCCCTCATGCATACTCATTTAACCATCATATACTTAAGTTTAATATCAATTGGGTGGCTACAATTTAGAATTAGGATGTTTTTAAATAATGCACTATTTATGTGCTATACATGTGTCACATTGCGTTGCAATGTTGTTGAAGATTGCCCATGTCAGGCTTTAACAAAATTAGAAGAATTTAAGATTCTTAATGCATTTGACTGTGATAGGGCCTAACTAAACGTCATATTCAGGATTTAAGTACAAACGTATATTGGAATCTAGATGCAGCAAAACCCTAAGTGTATAAAACAGGAAAAATACCTTCACAAGTGTAACTGGGCAAACGGACATCGGGTTAATGTGGCAAGCAACAAACAATTAACGTAGAAACTATAACGTTAATTAAAATGAGTGAAAATGTGATTTGGAGTTTAAAGAAAGATCTGAATTTATGAAAAAGCACAAACATGACACTTGAAGGCAATTTGCTGTAAATTGTACTATGTATAGCACACTATTATTCCGTGATATTTATGAACCTAAAGTGGTTAAACAAATCACGCACACTGCCTGAATCATCAAAGCATAAATACAACCACCCCACTCATATGAGAGTTTCTTCAAAACAAACGTAACCAGACCCTTGACGTCATATTTGTGTGACGGCGCATACTTGTGACTAAGACGGAACAAACACTTGAACGTTGGTACAACGTGATATCACGCTGACAGCCTGCTGAAGTCTACTGAACGCTGAGAAACTTATAAAGTTTTCACTCATCATCATTCGTCTAATCTTCCGCTGTATTAAAACGGTAAATTGCCACGTGTTTTAGTCGTTACAGTTGCATTTTTGCAAATAGCATGGTTGCATGTTATAAATAGTAAATCTGTTCATTGGTTGTCTGCTATCTTAGCATATCTCAAGACGATGAGGCGTAAACAAAAAATAATTCATTATAAATTTCAACTCGCATTACACATTTGATATTTAGGTGTATTATGATTCCTTTATAAATACACCCGGTAACAGCACGCCTGTGTCTTCTTTCTATTCATGCTCATAAAGAATAAGACATAATAAATAGTTCTTTTAAAAACTTATTTTAGTTTTAATGTGTAATTTGGTGTCGTTTGTAATTTGTTTTTACAGTGAAGTAGAAAAGATGGCGCTAAATAAATCCATGCACCCTCGAAACCGCTATAAGGACAAACCTCCAGACTTTGCCTATCTAGCGTCCAAATATCCAGAATTCCAGAAACACGCGCAGACCACTTTGACGGGCAGAGTGACGTAAGTAACATTCTGTTTTTATTTAGTAAAACGTGTCATGACGTACTTGTGGAATTATGACGTAAGACGTAGACACGCGTTGGTAATTAACGCGTTTTTTTGTTGTTGTGGCATTGCGAGACAAATAGAGAGAAACGGAGATCTCTGTCTTAGATAAGATAATATAAAAGTACTGTGCATTTTAATTCTGCATCTGATTGTGTCAGTGTTGTATTCTCTTTGATTTGCCCATGTTTGGTTTTGACAATAAATTAATCTTTGACTGTATTATAAATTGACAATTCAAATTATCTTTGAACCATAGGGTTCATTTTAAATCACGTTTATATCATGTGGTCCCGGAATAGTTACCCCCTGCAGCGAAACGTTCCTGTCTGACTTCTGGTTTGGCTTGTTAAAGGAGATGAGTTATTTGGGGATCAATAATCACGTTGGAACTGTACTTCAGTCCTGTACCATTGAAGCAGCTGCTATAACTGGATGGGCTTCCTGCTGTGGCTGTCAATACACAGCAGCGCACTGAGCTCCAGGGAAGGGGTGTGTCTCAGGCTGTTGTCAAAAAATGAATTTGACACACACTGCTTTTCTTTGGGAAAATTGTCTGCGTTTTTTTTCCCCTATCCAATTTGTATGCTTTTTCCTCGGTTGCAAGATTAGTTTTAGGTCTAATGGGAATCGTCTTGTGCAAACGCCTTTAAGTCACGTCTGAGGCGGAACATCTTGCGTTTTTTGCCAACTTTCCATATTTCCAGTCAGTTTCACTCGGTTGTGCACAGTGACTGTTGACCTTGCCAAGAGGTGTATACCTTCTCGCTATAGAGTGAAAATCCCAGCAGTTTTAAAGGTAGAGCATGCAAATCAGCCTGTGTGCCTACAGTGTTTTGCGATTTCTTTTGTTTTTTTTCCTTTTTTTTTCTTTTTTGGTTCGATCGAATCCTGACTAGAACCAAGATCTCGGCCTCTGGGATTTTCCATCTTGAGGTGCCAGAAGGCAGTGTTTGAAATCACAGGGGTATCTTGCTTTTCTGGCTTATGTCTGTGAAACATCTCCACGGTCTTTCACAAGATTCAGTTTTAGTAAAGCCTGAAGGTCTGTGTCCTTAAACACATTCTCTCCTCCAACAAAAAGTTTATACAGGCTCAGCCTCCATTATTGTGAGGATTTTTTGGCTCTAGTTTGGCAGGGGAAAGAAGGACCTCCTTCATTATGCATGCATGAGAGGAAGCCGAATTTTCAGATGCTCCGAAACATTTCCTGCCCATATCTGTGGTAAAGGGCTGCAGATGTGCACTACAGAGCCACGGAGTGGCAGGTGGAAAGGGGCAAAAAATACCCTGAAGTGGCAGAATGCCTGAAGTGTTTGAAAGCTGGAGGACAGGAGCTTGTAATTGGGGAAACATAGAAAACATGAAACATGTCAGGTTGTGTGTGTGTGTGTGTGTGTGTGTGTACATGTCCCCATGAGGATGGTAAACGTCAGACACACCTACATTGTGGGGACAAGCCAGCAGTCCCCACGAGGGAAACTAATTATGAAACATACTAAATGATGCTTTTTTAAAAACGGAAAAAGCAGAAAGGTTTTTGTTAGGGTGAGGGTTAGAAATATACAGTTTGTACAGTATAAAAGTCATTATGTCTATGGAAAGTCCCCATAAGGCATAGAAACGTGTGTGTGTGTGTGCCGTTGATCTCTGATCGTTGATTTCTGATTGTTAAACAAGTAACGTACGTTATAATGTTTGTCAAATTTGAGCCATTTTGTTTTCTGGTTTAAAAATAAGTTATGAGATTCAGCCATGGTGTCTTAAGGTATATAATTCGTGCACCAAGTGTGTATTGTGGCCTCTGTTGTATTGAATGTTTTGATTGCACCATATGCAGTTCCTCGCAATATCACAAAGAGAACTGTAGCCCACGTTCGCCCAGCGCTGATCCTGTCTGGTCACGTCACATTTCCTCAGCAGGATAAGTCATTATAGCGTGGCGGAGAAAGAGAGTCTATGCTTCATAGCTACCAGCAGAACAAAAGAATGCTGGGATATGGGGGCCTGGTTTCACAACCTCAGACTCTCTTGACGACTGCGCACCTGGAGAGGCTCGGCTGACAGCGTGAGTGATTCTGCGATCTTTCCTCTCCGGCGTGCTGTCAGGTCTGCCGGTGGAGGATCCGTTTGAAGATGCAGCTTGAAAAGAGTGCAGTGATATCTCGCCCTTTGATTCCCAATAATGGTTTTGAAAGTTCAAACACGCCCCTGGAGCTGTCCGACCCTGCGGCCTAATTAGGAGGGCTGACCAGGCTGTATTACACAGGCTCGCCTCTCTGTTAGTGCTTCTTAGTGTGTTCTGCAAATCCGTTCTTTGTTTTCCTGCTTGTGCACGTACACCTGATGAAACTCGAGTTAAACCGCTTTGGGTTTGGAATTGAGAGAATGAGAACCGTACCAAAGTCCAAACTTCCTGTTTGCAGTCCGGAAAGGTTCTATATAAACACTAATCAGCTCAAAGTTCTCAGTTGTTCCCGATGACTTATGCGTGATTTGAATTCCGATCAAGCAGCCTTGGCCACGTTTGAAGTCCAGGTCGATTTAGCGAACACAGATCTGGGTCAGATTAGTAATTCATTAGTAATACCCACAATGATCTTAAAGGGATAGTTCACATATAAATGTTTTAGTCGCCATGCTGTTCCCAACCGGCATGACTTCCTTTTTTTAAAGAGTGTTTTCTTCTTTAAATGAAAGTTAATGGTAACTAGGCGCGGCGGGGACCAAAATCTCTCTTTGAGTTACACTGAAGAAGATATGAGGCTAAAATGACAGAACTTTACTTTTTGTTGAGCTTTTGCTCTAAGGAGAGTCTTTGTCCAGCTAAATGTATGAATTAGATTCGGTTTAAAGAAGCATGTTTTACATTACGTTTATACATGAACTTCTTTTGTAAATGTATTTGATTCCTGCGTATTGTTGTCGACACAGGTCTTCCGAACAGGACTTTGTGTCTTGTATGTTTGGAGATGTCATCTCTGTTAGATTGCGGTTAGATGAATCCAGCGCAGATGTCTGGCGTTTCACTTGTGTCTTTTATGTGGTCTGCCAGTTTCTGTAACAGGAGCCTGTGAGAGGAGGAAATTTCATTGTGTGAATGTAGATGAATTCTGCGGCAGGTGCCAGTGTGTCACACCTATTTGCATTTCTTGCATACTTGTTTTTTTAAAGAAGTATGTAAATCCTCCTGCCATCTGCAGCAGGTGTGAGTTAAGACACAGTTGCCATAAGCCGCTGTCCCAGACCACATATGCTTTCGCTCGCTCTTCTCTCTCTCCCCCCCGTCTTTCGTTAGCGTTTTTTATGCAATAAAAATGAACCGTTCTTGACAGCAATTAAATAATGAATAATAAGGAGTTTCTCTGCTGTATTCATTTAGTAGTATTTCACAATTACACACAGTATACATTGTAGGATATTACAACAGCAGTCGTAATCGTTCATTAGTACCTCATTCTGAGCATGCCGGGCCCTCCATGAATACTGGGACAGTAAAGAAAAATTACTCTGTTTGCGGTGGAGTCAAA
>JAZGTJ010019761.1:0-10738 GCA_036877575.1 Botia almorhae | reverse complement strand
GCAAGACCCAACACTCTGGATGAGCTTAAGGCCACTATCGAAGCATCCTGGGCCTCCATAACACCTCAGCAGTGCCACAGGCTGATTGCCTCCATGCCACGCCACATTGAAGCAGTCATTTCTGCAAAAGGATTCCCGACCAAGTATTGAGTGCATAACTGAACATAACTATTTGAAGGTTGACTTTTTTTCTATTAAAACACTTTTCTTTTATTGGTCGGATGAAATATGCTAATTTTTTGAGATAGGAATTTTGGGTTTTCATGAGCTGTATGCCAAAATCATCAATATTAAAACAATAAAAGGCTTGAACTACTTCAGTTGTGTGTAATGAAGCTAAAATATATAAAAGTCTAATGTTTATCAGTACATTACAGAAAATAATGAACTTTATCACAATATACTAATTTTTTGAGAAGGACCTGTATGTTGTAGTTATCCTTAATTCAATCAACCACTCAAATCAACTACAATCGTAGTATCCCTTATTAGTTTTATTAATATACAATCTTATAATGAACAATAAAAATGTGCAATAATACCATGAATTCTGATTTGCTGTGTTGTACATTTCACAATGTTCTGTTTTCTGTTTTATTTTTTATTATATGTAAAGCTGCTTTGAAGGAACACAACAATGAAAAAGTGCTATATAAATAAAATTAATAGAATTAAATACAGAGACTGTATTCAATTCTCTGTCAAACAAGCTGTCAAACAATCCGCAGAGCACGCGGTTGTTTGACAGCTCACCATGTGCTCCGGTGTCCGCGTCCCCTCTCGTCATTCCCCAGCTATTCATTCATCATCACGCTCACCTGTTTTCGCTCATTTTCCTCCCTTTATATTCCCCTTGTGTGTTTCAGTCCTCGTCAGACTGACGCGGATTATTCCCGTTTCCTGACCCTGTCAAAGTCTTGTTTAAATAAGTCCTTGTCTGTTCCAGTGTTAGCTAGCGCTAGCTTAGTTAGTTAGTTAGCTTTCAGTATTAGTCTTAGCTTAGTCATGCCAGTATCTCTCGTCTATTTCCGCTTCGGGAATTCTCAGCTCTGTCAGTCTGCCGTTTAGTTTAGTCTCTGTTGTCTTGTCTTGTCTGAAGCTTAAGCCTGTTCTCTCGTCTTGTGTTGTCTTGTCTTTCAGTGCCTCAGCCCACCTGTTTGCCGGTCTCCATGTGGTTGCTGTCTGTCCGAGTCTGCAGCTGCCCACCCCCACCATCGCTCTCCAGCCTTCCTCCGGGTCTGGTCTCCGCATCGTCTCCATCGCCAGCCTAAACTCCTGCCCTGTCTCGTCATCCTCCTGGGCCCCGCCGGCTCCGTCATCACCACCGCCCGCTGCCACCGGTCACCTACCTGATCCGTCACCTACCTGGTGCCCTCTGGCTCGTCCCTGGTGTCTCCTCTCTGTCCCTGGTTGCTCATTTCTGCCGCATCCACCGCACCAGCCAGGGTTGTGACTTTCGTTTGTGCTTATTTACTGTCACGCAATAAACTCCACACTGCTTGCATTTGGGTTCTCCGTGCTCTTTCAGATCCCTGAAAGATGCAGTCTGACTGAAAATTGGTTAAAATCAAATGATTTCCATATGTCTGCCATATGTCATTATTTTTTCAATAAATTTTCCATACTGTAACGGAGACTCATGGACAGTTGGATCCATATGCAGCTCTTTTATTAATAGGGTAGTCAAAACAGGCAAAGGGTCAAACACCAGCAAACAGAGCAATGAGGGCAAGACAAAATCAAAATGAGTAAACAGGCAGAGGTCGAGGTAGGCAGCAAACAATCGATAATGTAGTACAAAGCAAAAACAAGAGGCAGGCAGCAAACAAGACATCGCAATGAGTTCACAAAAGTCCAGGGTTTAAATAACCGGGCTAATTGGAAACAGGTGACAAACAGGAAGTAATCAGTCCTAGGCACAGGGAGCATGGAAAGTGCAGTCCAAATTTGATCTAGTATTCTGGCGAAGGCTCCCTCTGACGGTGCGGAGGAGACGGAATTGTGTGCAGTTCAATTGTGTGCATTTTACCTCCTGATGACTCAGAGGTCAGGAGGTTGGAGGTACTGATTGGATCTCTTCCCAAACTGTTGCTTACAAATATTTTTGTCCCATTTTGATTATTGGAAATATGTAAGTGGGATAGAGGCATGATGTTTACAGACTTCCTGCTTGTGGGTGAGAGTTTTTTGTGGGGAACAATGATATTCTGAACTCCTCATTCAGAACTCCTTAAAAAATATTGTAATGAACTTTTTAAAACACTTATAAGACTGAACATGTAGCCATTCATCAGTGGACCACTCCCAGCAAAATGAACAAGAATTCAAGGTTGCTTGGGCTTAATACATGGGCCCAGGACAAGTTTCTGTCCATCAGGGGGCGATTTACATTCCAGGGCATATTCATTATAGGAGCAGACCTACTGTCCAGACAGGCTGTGCCACATAGGAATTGGAAACTCCACCCAGAAGTAGTCAAATTTGAGAAAGGTTTTATGAAGCAAAGGTGGAGCTCTTTGCATCTCAGGAAATGACACAATGTCCCCTCTACTTCTTTCTAACTCCTTCAGCCCCCCTGGGTCTGGACACCATGGCATATACATGGCCCAGGCTGCGTCTTTACGCATTTCTACCTATCACTCTGATCCTAGAAGTCCTGGCCAGGGTCCATCAACAAGTGTCTCAACTCTTGTTGATAGCACCTTGTTGGCTGACCAGAGTTTGGTTTTCAGATTTAATATCCCTCCTCTACGGCTCACCGTGGGCGATTCCAGATAGGAGAGAGGATATTTCATCCTGAGCCAGAGCTTTGGAATCTTCACTTTTTGCCCCTGAGGTGAATCAACTAAGGGATGCTAGCTTCCAGCTGATATGATGAAAGCTATTTTAAGTGTTAGGGCTCCCTCCACCAGAAGAAGTTATGCCCTTAAATGGCGTGTCTTTGAGAGATGGTGTTCTGCACACCCTGCAGACCCAGTTTACTGCCAGTTTGTTTTAGTGCTGGAGTTCTTGCAAGAGAAGTTATCAGCAGACACGTCCTGATACTCTCAGGGTTTATGTGGCCAACATTTCAGCTTGCCATGCTCTGAATAATCAGGTTCCAGTGGAGAAACACCCTTTGATTGCTCATTTTATTCATGGGGCTAGACTACTGAGGCCACCCATCAGTGTAAGAGGTCCCTTTTTGGGACTTAGCCATTGTTCTGGAGGGCCTTGTCAGAGTTCCCTTTAAGCCACTAGTCTGACTGTGCCCTGTCCTCTGAGAGACAGATGGTTACACTGACCAAGTCCAAGCCGAGAAAAGAGATGCTTTGCACCATGGGGAGCTTGTTTTTTTCCAGTTGACCTGAAGCCCCAACTGGTCTAGGTGTCATAGCACTAGGTCCCTGTGCTCGCACAACAAATCTCACGAGGGAGCTAGAATGAACCAGTCAAGTTCTGGATGAACTTTGCGATGCGGGGTGGCAGAGCTAGACCAAGGGGGAGGAGCCTGTACTGGTACGCTTATTCCTCGAAAACAACCTGAAGAAACGGCCTGTGTCAAGGGAGGATCGACACATAAAAGTACACATTCTTCAGGTCTATGGACGTGAACCAATCCTGCTGGCAGATTGCAGAAATGATGTGCTTCTGCCTGAGCATCCTGAAGGGTAATCTGTGGAGGGCTTGATTAGGGTACGCAGGTCCAGGATTGGTCGCAGCCGAGATGGATTGTCCTGAGGAGCCACCAAGATGGGTTGGAGAGTGCTGCCCATGCTCCAAGAAACCATGCTAAGGGGATGAGAGGTACAACCTGCTTCACTGTGCCTAGAGAGGGGGTTGCACACGATATCCCCAGCAGACCAGCTATGACCAGGTCTACTGTACTTACCTGTCTGCATTGCACCGCAATCAGTGAGCCACTAAGGAAGAGGCTCTGAACTGACAGGCGTCTGGAAAGACCCAGGGAGAGAGAAAATTGCTTCTTTAGTGAAGAGGTGAGCAACAGTGGGAGTAGCAAGGGCTCCACTACACCCAGGGTGTGTGCCATGACCTTAGTTGCCCGGAGAGCGAGGTATGTCGCTGTGTGCAGCTCTTGCATTTTGACTGGGTCGGACCCATCACTGTGCACCCTTTAGAGCCTTGGCCTTATGGATCTGCAAGATTGCCTTAGCATGGAGAGCAGAAGCGGCCTGTCCCACGGCTGCGTATGCCCACTCACCAGGCATGAGGAGAACTTACAGGCATGGGAGGGGAGCCTAAGCCGGCTCCTCCAGGTGACAGCATTCTGCGGGCACAGGTGCACCATAATCTCACATTTCACTTAGGGAAACTGTTGAGGGTAGTGAGAGAGGATGAACCAGCAAAGTGGATGTGCGCCATAAAAGGTGTGCCAATGACTTCCTGAGCTCATTGTGCACCTCAGGGAAGAAAGGCATGGGAGTGTGACTTGGGGACGGACCCAGTGGATTATCTCCCAGCGTGTTCCCCATATTGATGTAGACCAAGGTGCCGGTGCATGCACAACGTGTGAGGCTCAGCGTCTCTTCTTATTTTGCAAAATAGCATTGTTATTCCTTCTCATTTCGGGTCTGTTCGTCCAGAACAGCTTTGCTTTTACATCCTACACCCGACAAGAGCTTTTGGACATAAGTTCATACAACTACGAATGTTTTATTGATGATCTTCGACTCATCCCTGAAATACGAAGAACAACCGTTGCTTCGCAGGCTACTTGGCCGACTGGAAATGCTCACAGGCAGCGCAGACACTGTAAACAAAGGCGGGGTAAATGCGGAGGGCTAAGGGCTAAGATACGGCTAACACCACACCGGCTTTCTCTACCCAGCATTTTTCTCGCTAATGTGCGGTCTCTGGTGAACAAAATTAATGACTCCGGATCATTAACAACAAAAGACTTATGGACTGTAACATCATGATATTCACACAAACATGGCTACACAGCGGTATACCCAACAATGCTATCGAGCTAGTCGGACATCAAACTCTCCGGGCGGACAGAACAGCAGATGATACCGGTAAGACAAGAGGCTGAGGCTTGTGCATTTATGTGAATAAGACTTGGTGTATGAACTCTGTCATTGTTGGAAGACACTGCTCAGCTGACCTAGAGTATCTCATGGTCAAGTGTAGACCGTTCTATCTGCCGAGAAAGTTCACCTCCACGATAATAACAGCTGCAAATATTCCACCAGATGCTAATGCTGAGCTTGCTATGAACGATTTCCATGCAGCCATTAGCAAACAATTCATTGTCGCGGGTGACTTCAACCATTCTAATCTAAAGACGACACTACCTAAATTTCATCAACATGTCTCATGTCACACCAGAGGAGATAAAACCTTGGATCATGTCTACACAAACATTGCTGGAGCCTACACGGCAACCCCCCTCCCCCACCTGGGACAGTCTGACCACCTTTCTTTGTTTCTCACCCCCAAGTACACACCACTCATCAATCGTGTGAAGCCGGTGGGGACAGATTCTGTACTCCAGGACAGGTTCAAAGACACAGAATGGAGTAGGTTTGCCTCTCAGGCTACCTGTGGCTTTCACATAAACATTGACTCAGAAACGCACTCAGTACTGGAACATAACATAAACATTGACTCAGAAACGCACTCAGTACTGGAACACATCAACACCACAATTGACAGTGTTACCACAGAGAGAAAGATCACCACGTACCCAAATTAGAAGCCATGGATGAAGAAGGAAGTGCGGCTTCTGCTAAAGCCATGTAACAATGCCTTCAGATCAGGTGACGCACAGGCCTACAGTATGTCCAGGGCAGACCTGAAGAGGGGGATCAAGAAAGCAAAGTACAGCTACAAGCTGAAGGTGGAGGAACACTTTGTTAACTCCGACCCCCGACGCATGTGGCAGGGCATACAGGCCATTTCTGACTACAAACCCAGCAACTCCACACAGACAGTCATGAATGTGTCCTTCCTCAACGAGCTAAATAACTTTTATGCTCGTTTTGAAAAGGACATCAAGGAAAAGACTACTAAAACTCTACCCTCTAAAGACCTACATAGCTTAACATTCACACCTCACACCTGGACAACAAAAACACATATGCAAGAATTCAGCTCTGCATTCAATACAGTCATTCCCTCCATGCTGATCACCAAACTGGAGGATCTCGGAATCAATAACTACATCTGAAACTGGATCATGGACTTCCTGACCAACAGACCCCAGCATGTTAGGTCAGGGCATAACCGCTCCACCACCATCACACTCAGCACTGGCGTTCCACAGGTGGTGTGCTAAACCCGTTCCTCTACTCCCTTTTCACCCACGACTGCAGGCCTATGTATGGATCCAACTCCATCATCAAGTTTGCAGACGACACCAAGGTGATCGGGCTCATCAGTGATAATGATGAGTCTGACTACAGGGAAGAGGTAAAGCACCTAGCTGCATGGTGTGCCAAAAACAACCTGCTCCTGAACACAAACAAAACTAAGGAGCTTATTGTGGACTTCAGGAAAAAGAAGGGTGACACTCATGACCCCATCTACATCAATGACATGGCTGTCGAACTTGTCTCCAGCTTCCAATTCCTTGGGACCCACATCTCCGAGAACCTGTCCTGGTCAATCAACACCCACAGCCTGGTCAAGAAGGCCCATCAGCGCCTCTTCTTCTTGAGGACACTAAAGAAGAACCACCTGTCTGCCGACACACTGGGTAACTTTTACCGCTGTGCAATAGAGCGCATACTGACAACTGTATCACAGTCTGGTATAGGAACTGCTCTGTCGCTGACCGCAAGGCACTGCCGCGGGTAGTGAAAACTGCCCAACGCATCACAGGGACTCCACTTTCTGCCATTGAGGACATCTATAAAAATAGATGTCTACGCCGGGCGTGCAGCATTCTTAGGGACTTCTCTCATCCTGCCTATGGACTCCAGAAGGCGCTTCAGGAGCCTCCAGACAAAAACCAGCAGGTTTAGGAACAGCTTCTACCCCACAGCTGTCACCCTTCTGAACTCTGTCTCCCACTGAACCTTTCCTTCTCACCCACACACACACACAAAACCTACACCCCCCCCCTTCATCTCTACTAATAACATTCACCATACAAGCACATGCTTCGCTACACATCCTTACATCTGTATATACATTTATATACATATCTGTATATTTACCATATCTGTATATTTATACATCTATCTATTTATTCATATCTGCATAGCACATATGCAGCATAGCACATTTACCCATAGCACATCTGTATATTTATTCATATCTGTATATTTACCATAGCACATCTGTATATTGTAACATCTATATTTATTCACACCTGTATATTTATCCTCATAGAACATCCATAACTGCCCTTCCTTAATTTATAGTACACAATTCGTAACATGGCACACTCTGTATATTGCACTTTCTGCTATTTGCACTTCTGATTAGTTGGCTTTTCTGTAGCTTAGTGGTTAGAGCATGGCATGCGCAAAAGAAGGAGCCCAATCTGTGAGCCCCCCCACGCAAGCGAAAAAGACGCAAAAATGTACACCGACAAATTTCCCCTGTGACAATAGTTGGGCTATATTCCTGTGCGGTATGGAGGAGTTTTAGTTACATGTGAAGCACGTCACCCTCGGCGGGCTGGATTCGGACCCGCGGTCTGCGCGACTGAGTCGAACTCCCGTTCTGAATCAAATGATTCGCGATACGTGAGCCAATTGAAGCGATTCGAAACAGTAAATCATCACGTTGACAGTTTGCGTTGTATTAAAAACACGCCCCCATCCCCACCTGCTTTTTTCACAAATCGCGCCCTAGACATATCATTATATTGATTGATATTTATTAATTTGTGTAAATTATTTTTTAAATGTATATGATATATGTTTATGGTTAAATAAAATGAATAAAAATGTTTCAGTAGTTGATTGATATTTATTATTTTGTGTATATTATTTTTAAAAGGCATATTACATGTTTATGTTTAAATTAATGAATAAAATGTTTCTTCAAAGATTCGTTTTTTGTGTATGTGGGATATGATTTGATGTATATAATTTATCTATTTATTTATTTAATTTATCTGATCAAAAGACACTTTAAATGTTCAAATGTAAAATGTTTAATTAAAATGAACATAATATACTGTATATACACATAATATATACAGGAAAGATATCATTTATTGAGGAGGATACAGTACTGAGGGGTATACAGGACAATATGAAAAAGTGGGCCCATGTAATATATACAAAATATATACAGAAAAGACATTATTTATTAAGGAGGATACCAAACAATATGAAAGAGTGGGCCCATGTAATAAAAACAAAATATATACAGGAACAATATTATTTATTGAGGAACATACTAGACAATATGAAAGAGTGGGCCCATGTAATAAAAACAAAATATCTACAGAAAGAGTTTGTATTTATTGAGGAGGTGGAGTCTGGCAATTTATGTTGCTGGCGCTGTTCTGCCAACCAGTCATCTAAAGATTTGCCATTTGAGGCACTCGGGCAAAATATGGCATTGCCATATCGGCTATGGCCAAACTCTTTCGTTTTGGGCTGCCCACATCTGCTGCATCTGTTAAAAGTAACCCCTCGCACATACTTTCTCTTATGGACTCCGCTTTTCTCCTCCAGGGCCCGCCAGCGCCTGTTCCTCTGGGTGTAACTGGACACAGGAGCATCAAACACAGGAGCAGGTGGAACTGGGCCTGCACTGGATGTCGAAGCACCAGAAGAGGGGATCACCACTGACACAGTCATGTCCGGGTTAAGGACTAGTGTGCCTAACATGACCCAGTTGCTGAAATGGGCTGCACAACTCCTGATGCTGTGGGGGCAGGTGCAATGAGGCATTGCGTGGTGGCAGCAGCGGGCCGTAGACCTGGTCGCAGGATCGGAGCCTGTCCTTCCCGATTTGGCGGAAGGATAAATGGATGTTTTGGGCCTGATGTCGATGGTGCTTCATCCAATTTTTCCCTCGGTAGAGGAAGCTGCGTATCGGCCACAGCATTTGGGTCAGGTGAAGTCAGTCCCTGAGCGAGGACACTCATTTCCTGATTCTTCTGCCGCCGCTGAAACCTGAAAATAAATTAATTGTATTATAAATATGTTTTAAGAAGTATTCAGTTAATTTGAAGCAAATAATGTGCCTTGCTTACCACGGAATGAGTGTCTTCTGGTTTAGCTCAAAGAGCTGGATCATTGTTTCATCCATCAGCCTTTGACTGTTAAGCACCAGCTGTCGGATGTGGTGGTAATCGGAGAGGATTTTAGACCACCAGCCTTCTTGGTCGGCAACTTGTGTAAAGCACACAACTTGATACAAATTGTCTCAACCAAGCGACTGGTGCTGGGCCACTGTGCTGGACCCCTAGGATGTCCAATCAGACACCGTTTCACACTCTCCACACCCGTGTGACTCCGGTCCGCTTCGGTGCTTTAAAGTGCCCATGTGTCAGCTGAGGCTGATGTCGAGGCTGATAGTTGACCCGCTGTTTGTCAGAATCAGGGAGAGCTGTCCACAGCTGGATGGCCCCTGTCACCTGCAGGTCAGTAAGGTAAGGAGCCTCACGAAGACCCGCCAGGTAATTAGCCAGGTCCTGGACCTTGTCCCACCTAGCAATGCCATCGGGTCCAATGACTGCTCCCTAGTAAATGCAGATTAATGTTAATATAAGTGGAATAAAACGAGATATTAAATAAAGCCCTTAAAGTGTCTTACCTGAGCCTCGTCGGAGAGACTGCTTCCAGTGTCGGATGGCTGTGACAGCACTAAAGGGGCAGGGGCAAGATGCTGTCCTTCTCCGCCAGATGATGTGGACGGCTCAGCCAGTGATGCCGGGGACTGAGGAAGAGGCAAAGATGAGGGGCTGTTTTTAATAAAATATTTCATTTTTTTGTTTATTTTCTAATTGATTTTAAAATGATTTACTTTAATTTATTATTTTTATGGTTTAATTAATTATTAGTTTTTTATTTAACTCCCTGCAGTTATTTCACAAACATGTGTTTAATGCACTTAGTGTTGTTAATAACAACAAATGCAATCTATTTTCTTATTCTTTACATTTTTATGTCAAAATGGTACAAGATTATCCTGTTTAAAACTATGTGATAAACAAGTTAGGTCAAAAGTAATCTAAAAGTAACGTAAAAGTAGTCTGATTAACTTATATTACCTAAAATGTGTTATGTAACTGTTAATGGGTTACGTAACTAACTAAAAATGTTGTCATGTAACTTGGAATTAGTAACAAATTACAGTCATTACAGTTACAGTTATTACAGTAAGTAAGCTACCCAGCTCTCTATATAAGTAAATAAATATGAGTATTTTTTTCTTCGCACACAATACACACATCATTGTTGATAGCAATGTAGCTTAATTAGCKGACGGTCGATGATTTTAACTTATCTGATCAGTAGCGACATGTTTTGTTCTGTATTTATCATTTAAAAAGTTACAGGTTTACAGATACTTAAGACAACGTGTGCTATACACGCTAACGTATACATTGACACGTTCTATTTTCCAAAAATACACACTATTTATGAACAAATAACGATATTTGGGGGCAGCCATGGCCTAATGGTTAGAGACCAACTACATTACTAAAAGAGATACTACCGATTGCCATAGCACCCATCCATAATATTGTTAATTCATCACTAACCCTAGGCCATGTCCCAGGACCTTATAAGATGGCTGTCATTAAACCTCTTATAAAGAAACC
>JAZGTJ010019758.1:0-10738 GCA_036877575.1 Botia almorhae | reverse complement strand
TGTCTAGCTCAAAGAAATAATTGACATTATGGGAATCTTCTCAAAGTTTGTCCCCCAGACTTTCTTTACACTCTCAAGAATGTCTGTATGAGGAAATAGTTACCACAGCTCTGACACACCACCAAATAATGTCTGCTCACATCAATGTGTATGTTTCCACAAACACTGTTAGCCAACTGTTTTAGTGTGTATTGGAACACATTTCCCAATAAGGCCCATTTGCAAATACTTGATGCTGTTTGCCAATAGGGCCCTTGCAGAGGCAGCTGAGTGATCTGCCTGACCAATTCTCCAGTATCCTTTCAGACGGAGACAACAAAGGCAGCTCTGTGCTACGCCTGCTTTAAGTTTCCTCTGGGATCCTGGAAGAGTTTTCTCATCTTCCAAAACTGGCTCCGTTTCAATTTATTCCATTTCGTAAGCTGAAAAATGACTTTGGCCACACACGCCAGGGATGAAAGAAAGAGGAATCTGCTTTATTTTGACAGTGTTAAGCAATAATTATTCTATAATATTCTATAACTATTTATTCACTGATTAATTGTTATTGCTGACGTTTCTGAAAGCACCATATAACTCTCAGCCTTTAGAGTTTGTCGTTCTTTGGTGTTTAGGAGTGAGAGCTTATTGTTTGCTATATAATTTGTTTTTTGATTGTACATGATACACTGACAAAATTATACGCAACTTTAAATGTATGAACACCTCTCACGTGTCACGTAGCCCGCTTCGATTGTATTGCAATCAGCTCGAATCAAAGTTTGTTCAAGAAACATATCAACAATAGACAGATGCAGGGAGTGACTGCTTGAATAACCTAACAAATGCGCATGCGTACATATGTACCCTGTTACATAAATAAGTGAATACGTGAAGTTCAAATATGAATGAGTCTGAATGGCGCGCGCATGAATGCGTCTGGGTCTTTACTATTGATCGTGCATTGAACGTGTGAACTGCGCGCTTAAAATGCACAGAAGAAACTTCATGTAAGTGTGAAAACGCAAAACAGTCGATCGAGTGGAGATGTCTAAAGCTCTAGGAAAGAACTAAACACATCCCCCGCTCTCTCTCTCTCTCTCTTTGGCAGAGATATAGTGAGTTCCCGTAGCTCAGCTGGCATGGCATTGTGTTAGCAGTGCGTAAGATATGTGGGGTTGAATCCCGGGGAATACACTGTAAGTCGCTTTGGATAAATATGTCTGCCAGATGCGTAAATGATGTGTTTGGAGTTGTTTTGTACTGTGCGGTTCATTCGCAATTGGTACAGGGTGTTAAATCAACCCCAACTTACGACGCGTAATGGTCCCAATATTTTGTTATCTCCACTCACCTGGATCTCATGGATGCGGCTGAACCCATCCCGATAGAAGAACTCAATGAGATTGGAGATGGTGCTCGGTCCGGGCATCTCTTTGAGGGTCTTCGCGTTGGCCGCATTCTGCACCTCCCCGGACGGACTCACTGTGCTTCGGTCTTTCAGAGCAGCCTGGCTGTGCGCCATCTCCAAAGAGCCGGTCGCCACGGTCTTGTGCAACCCGTGTGCTTGCAAAAAAACCTGCTTGTGAGTCTCCTGCAGTAAATTCCTGCGGCCCAGGTACAGAATAGTATTTTGAAGTGCCATCTTAAATACTGAACGACGTCACAAAGTTATAAACTTGTAGCTGAGGTGCTCTCCACCTCCCCGCTGCTTGCAAGCGAGTGCGCGCTGGGGGTGCGGAGCGCGGCGACTTTTATAAGATCGATAAGATCGCGATGCTGCATCTGGGAAGGGGATTGGATACCGGAGTTTGGCACTTAACGGTGATCCTCAATCACGCCCCCCCGAGGAAGTGAACGTGTCGTATGAAAAGCTGAGGTTGAAGATTTTCATTTGTTGCTAAATAAATTAGGGATTATATCACGCATTTGGTTATACATTAGCCAGCCGAGTCTCATTTTGATGCAACTAGTTAAAAGGAATCCCTGTTAACAGTAACAGCTAAGAGTTTGTGGTTTGGGGACATTTGAGGTAAGGAGAGACCGCCATCGTATAGAAGTGTTGAATCCCTCCAGAGAAATATTCAGCTCTGGTCACGACTGATGACTTTCAAATGTAATTGTTATGCAGTCCTGGCATTCAGCTGTGTGTAAATGAGATTAAAATTAATGTTTTAATTAAATTCTTATAATTATATGAATCATGTTATAATAAATATATAAACAATCTAAACAACATTATCATAAACTATGAATACTTCATTTTAAATAAAGTTTGAAATGAATTTGGCCCATCTTTGTTTGATCCATGTGGAAAGGAAGGATCAGATTACACTCAGAACAAGATTAATTTTATATTAAGATTTCCAGTGGAATGTTGCTCAAATCTCTCCACACATGCAGAACACACGTGAAACTGACATTGGACACAGAGCGAAAAAAGGAAAAGTCTTATTTCACAGAGGAAAACCAGCAAAAGCCAAAATCACTGGTGCCAAACCAGTTGTGTTCTGGTTTAATTGTACAGCTTTCCATTGTTCTCATGAGATTATTAAATATTATTATACTAGAATTTGGCAGCAATTTAAGATTTGACTGTACATAATCA
This sequence comes from Botia almorhae, assembly GCA_036877575.1. Taxonomy (NCBI): domain Eukaryota; kingdom Metazoa; phylum Chordata; class Actinopteri; order Cypriniformes; family Botiidae; genus Botia; species Botia almorhae. The sequence continues at coordinate 8,151 of JAZGTJ010019758.1, read as the reverse complement.
TATCGAACCACAATCATAATCGACTAATCCTGTCCAGTCTCCACTTACAGAAATGCTACATGTAATTTATTGTTTGCAAATATTATATAAAGCAATTGTGGAAATGTTTAAAAAGTTGAAAGGCTACTATATATATAAAATATACATCAAATATATATCAACACTTGCTTTCTACTCTCTAGTTATTTCAGTGAAAACGAATCTTAATGTTACACCACACAATTGAATATTGAAAAGTAAAAACATATTGTTTTGCACTTTGTCTTTATTTGCATCCCTGCCTCCAGCTTATTCCTCTTATCCTATTTGAATAGCCTGACCTTCGAGAACAATTACATCAGCATTGCTTCATCAGTTTTCCCACCTAATCATTTCCGAACATTTACATTGTGGGAAGCTGTAAAGGTGATCAGAACTCATAAACTCTGAATCCCAATTTATCTGTCACAGGCACATGCAAATAAGATCAAACCTGAACCAAAAGACACCAGCTTCTGGCAATGTTTCTTTATCTCTTTACAAACTTATTCTCTACAAAACAAACGGCAACATGCCCAAACCCATTGCTGTACGGGGCATGTTGATGTTCAAACAAAGAGCAATGTCTAGTGCCACAGGCAGTATCACAGGCAGCATTGTGCTCGCAACACCAAGAACATGGGTTTAATTTCCAACGGAAGACAGAAAGGAAAAGTGTAACTTGACTGCACTGTAAGTCACTCTGGACAAAAGCGTCATCTTACTTTTAAGAAACAAAGGGATTTGTTTGTTTTTGCAATCAGATGACAGGGTTTGCTGAGGCTAATGAATTAGCAAAGAATGTGGATTATGGATTTCTGTGGTCATGACACATCCTAGTAACAATGTAATTAGCATTTCCAAAGCGCTCAAACTCTAGAAATGTTAATTTTGCAACATAAGTGGGAACATCAAGTTTAAGAGGATTTGAAGGCTTTTAATCCGATTAGTGTGCCAATAAATGCTAAAGGTCAACAGAGGTTACTGAACTTCCAGAACAACTATTCTGATTGTTTCAAGAAGAAGGATTATCAAGACTGTACAACAGAAAAACATGATTGTTTCAGACACCGATATAGAACCGCAGAACCCCATCATCATCCAACTGTTACAAAGAGGCCTTAAAGAGACATTTCGCTTTCTCGTGTATAAATATGTTCGATTTTCATAGGGAAAATGCTTCCTCCATTTTCTATCTAGTGAAGACAGAGAAAGGGAAAGTTTTGGGATCGTGTTTGAAGTTTTGAAGAATCTGCATACGTTCTCCTTGTGATGATAGACAGACAGACAGACAAATAAATAAATAAAAATCCAGTTTGCAAATTTCACTCCATAAGACTATCAGGGCTCTGCAGTATTTTAAAACACTTAAATCTTGTTTTATGGACAAAGCATTTTAAGGCGTTTTTTTAACATCTTAATAAAAATAAACATCTTACAGCGAACTGGCTGGGTTTATGGCTTGGAATTATACAAATTAATCTGCTTAATTGTGTTATTGTATGTTTGGTGTGTGTATGAATGTATTACTTGTTCAAGCGGATGACGTATTCTTTGAGAGCAAACGTTGTCAGCGAAGATGATGATTTTGTCATTTCTTCTCTTGTGGAAGCGGATCAGGAACTGACATGTTGGGATTCATGATGTACAGCAGAATCCTCTTCCTAGCTTTTATCACCACATATTCCCGCTAAACCTCAGGAGACATGGAACACCAAACCTGCACATAAACATGAAGAACACAAAGAGAACGTTCAGGTTTAAAGCACAAAATCCAAAAACCATGGCACAAGAACACAGAACGCTTCACACATATGTCCATATTTCACCCACTGGATTATTTCCCTCTAATAATGGATTAACCTCTCAAAGCTGAAGCAAATAGTTTGTCTAATTGACACATAACTTTCATTCATAGTTAATATTTATTAAGAAAAAAATCTGATTTATCTATACATTTAAAAACTTACCAGACACACCATCCAATGGACACAGTGTCAACAAAACAGAACCACAAATACAATGAATTTCTGTGTTGTAGTGTTGAAACAATAAACTGGGTTCTGTGTCACCCCCATCTCCTTCCTAGAGGGGTCCTTCTTTATTTGTAAAGGCACAGAGGTGCTGACTGAAATCAAAGACTGATGGCTGGGGTGTTTGTATATTGGGTGTCAGTGGGGGTTACATGTGGTCGTCTGATTGGTGGATTTGACTGTCTCCGGTTGGCATCCCACTTTATCTTTGATTCTCTCACTCTATTCTAAATATTTTATTTTATGTGAATATTTTAATGCTTGTAATTCAATATAGTAACATTATAGCAATGCTGCCCAAATGTGGTAAAGAATTGAACTGTTAGGTATTCAGTATTTGTATATTACATTATATAAAGAATACAGTTACAGTAAATGAATAAAAGAATACAGTTACAGTAAACACTCAGGCCAGTACAGTGTTTAAGCTCAGCTGAAGAGTCTGTTCAACAAAAAATAGGCTTTAATCTGCAAGATCCAACATTTGAGGGAACACTGAGTAACTATACCAGACTGCCTGATAGACATCATTCTAACGTTTCCCCATCGTTATAAAATGATTTATTGTGTTTTGGTTCTCTCACCTCAGCAGCCGTTGTTCTGTAGATCCATCCGGTTTGCCTCGTACAGTTTGGGGCCGATGAGGAAGCAGATCAACAATCTTATCATCCTCTCTCACCAGTGTGGCAGTCAGACCCTGTTTACAGTGAGCCTGGACTGTCGTCAGCCCGCGACATCTTTGCTGCATGACAGAGACAATCCTAAATGTAGTTTTAGGTTTTCAAATATTTTTTCTCATTGAAAAAAGTATTTATATGGTGCTGCCTTAAAAGCCCTATAATGTGTTTCGGCTGTCTGTAATTTTGCTGCTTTGCCTTTTACCTAATTTTTCTGAAATTAATTTAGCTCAAACATACAAACTACATTTTAGTCTTATGTGCACGATCTTTGTTTTTATTAACAACAATCACATTTGCAATTAGTTTTTAAGATACTTTAAATCTGCCATTGTTAGAATCTATTCAACTAATCTATTCATCAAATCTAACAGTGATGACATCGCTAATATTTGCATATTAAATTGCAGTTGGTCGGCTTTCCTGCAATTATTTGCATGCTGAATTTTGATGACTTTCTTTTTCGCATCCTTCTTATCCAATAGCACTGAAGCTATTATGTGTTAATTCTCATACACGGATGACAAAAAACAGTCACACGTGTATCACAAGACAAAATTTAAGATGGCTAAGCTTACTTAAAACTTTAACACTATTTATTGGTTGCCTTACAAGCAGAGACGGCCTCTCTTACCCTGATCACCCTTATCAGTCTTTCTTTCATAATGTCCAGGAGCAATCAGTCCTTTATTTTTAATTGATTATTTAATACATTTTTATTCACAAACCTGCGTGACATTACTGCTACTTCCAACTCATATAACCAGCATCAAACCCCTACCGCCACCTGCCGGCTGAATACGTGCGTGCACACACACGCACTATGTGTACCGTCAGCGCCGAACAAAACACGGCAGACCATTTAACTGTAACTCAGAATACACTCCATTAAACAACAATATATGTAATAATAAAATATTTATTAACAGGACCAGGGTGACTGATACTCTGTCTGGTTAATAATCCTGTTGTGGATAGGAGTTCACAGATCTTTAAAACATTATAAATAATCTATGTACATACACAACATGCTGTTTATAAAACGGAAAGTAATTCACCAGTTTCATGACTAACCAACGACGTGACATCATTTAGGTAATGTAATATTGTTATATATGAAAAGGCAACAGAAACAGAAGCGAGGACCATATCAGACAATGTATTAAACATGTATTAGGCTTAAAGCATAAAACCACGTACCAAGATCACAGAGCAAGATCACAGAGAGGAGCTTTATAGCTGGAATTACAGAGAAAAAAACCAGGACGGTTTAGGAGAGATAAAGAGCAGAACACTGTGATGACTCAAGGTGTTGTAGTGTGGGTGTCACACACCTCCTGATGTCCCACAGTTTCACCATGTTGTCCAGTGATCCTGACACCAGCTGATGCTCATGGAAGGAGACCACCTGACCGCCGACACCCAACCATTATGAGAGAGAGCAGAACTAGAGAGCCATCTGAAGAAAGAGTGACAGGAGATGCTTGCCTGCCAGAAGCCAACAGGCACTGCTGACGTCAGAATCCGGTCATTCCACACTTAGGGACTAAAAGTAAACTCTCAAAACTGTGTATGATACAAACACAAGGTAAGGCGCGATGAAATGATTGAGAATAAAGATTCATCCAGCTCACCATCCTTAGCTTCGAGCAGTTTGTTTATGACACCGCTGAGATCTGTGACCTCAGAGGCGGCAGGGATGGAGAATGAGACGTCATCTATCAGATACCTACAAAAACACAGAAGAAACCCTATGAAAATGACTAGCTGAATTACTGCATTACACACATCAAAACAATACTTACTTTTTGTTCTCAGTGACTTGTAATTGGCTTGTAATTGCGACATTTCATCGGACTGGACGGCAACCACTCAGAAAACAGGAGATTACTGGAGAACTTGTTTGTATGGGGACACTTCCCAGTGCGCGCGTGTAGAAGACCTGACAGTCGATCGCTGAGGCATCGCCGTTCGACAAATCAGCTCGCCACTATTTCTGTCTGTGCCGAGCTCCGTTCTCTGAAGTAGTTTACGTTTTCTATACTAAAATATGTTTCAAAGAGTTTTAAAACTCTTTTTAGAGTTTAAAGAGATTCTTTAAATATATCTCAATTGTTTCTTATCACATCAGTAATGAAAACCGAGAACGAAACATTGTTAATCTGCTTTCATCTGATTCTCGTATATCTCTTGTGAGAAAAAAGCAAGGTGACAGTAATCTTACAGTAATCTTACAGTAATCTCTTTTGTCTTTTTCCATCCTCAGAAAATAAGAGAATAAAATGTGTTTAGCCTAAGGTGTGGTACAGAGTGTTGACGTATGCTTATAATATCATTAGAAAATTTGTTAGCAATGCAAACTCATACAGAAGAACACATTTAAAAGAGATCTCGTTAATTAATTTGTTAACGTTAGTAATTTCTTAAACTAATGTTGTCATTAAAGAGCAGAGATCCAAATATATATACTTATCTTGTCTGTACTAAATATACTTCCCATATTTACTTATATATGCTTCTCAGTAAATTGTTACAAGGACCAACAGATTCATGTTATGCTATCCACAATAAGGTTCTAAAGCTCTGTACTCTTTCTGTATGTCCCCATGCTTCACATTTGTACAGCTAATTAAGGCAGACATGATATTTTATGTACTTTCGTCACTAGATGGAAGTACAGTTAGGAAATCTGTGCTTGGAACTTTGATCCATTTTCCTGCTTTCTTTAAAAGACAGACTGCGTGATATTTTGTCAACCAGTAGCAGCTGAAATAGACGCTAGAAGTATCTCATAATCTCTCGTTGTACAGTCATGTCCTTCTCTTCCTATTGTTGTGTTTATATTTACATTACATTTCTGGGCCAAAAGTCATGTTTAAATGTAACATCACGTTATCTTATTATCCAGATGTCCTTGAGGAACGAGTCCCAGCCTGATCAACACCCATCACACTGACAGTCCACACAGTAACTTTGCATTGTTTGGGTCACGGCGCCCCAGCAGGCAGAGGGGGTCAAGGTTGTTACTGCTGTGGGTCTGCAGCTGCAGGAGCGCTCTCTGCTTTTCCAAAAACCTTCCACGACCTGCCGACCTGCCTGGGGACACCATGCAACTCCCCTGAGTCTGCTCCCTTGGCAGCGAGCGCCCGGGGGAGGCAGGGCGAGAGATAACGTAGCACTTGAAGATCCCCACATTACCTCACCAGATAAGGCAGAGGGAGGGGGATGGAGCTGAGCGCAGTGAACATTGGGCCTTTGGGTGGAGGAGAGGGCCGAACCCCTCCACGCAATACGAAGGACCCCCGAGAGCTGTCATTTAGAGGCTGTCTGGTGGCCTCACTGGTGATTCCCATGTCGGAGCGAGCACAGGAAGAAGTTGAGGAGCAGGGAGAGGTGGGAAGGAAGACTCCGCGAACACAGAGATGGACCCAGCCATCCATGAGACAGGCAACACATAGAGAGCCAAAGAAGTGGGTGAGTTAAAGACTCGGCAGATGAAGAGGGTTTGCGCTCAACAGGTCTTAAAATGCAATACGTGAGAGAACATCTTTCATGTGTAACAATATATGTGTGTAAGATTTAAACATGCCATTTTTTATGTTTTCAGGATGTGTCCCAAATGGTTTAAACAGAATTTTAAAGTATTTAAAGTTAGATCTTTTAGACGACTAAGTTTTGTCACTCTCAACAAAAAAGATGAATATCTTCAGAGACATATTTTGCATCTATTACATGTTTTGTATTGTTCTGAAATCATGCTGGGGTAACAGATCATCAGGTCTATGCTGATATTTTTACTACTGTTTTTACTGGTGGTCTTACACTATACCTGACTGTATAAAAGGTTTGTAACCAGCAGATAACAGTATAAAGTGTTTTACAGTCTTGATTGATTGTCTTAGGTAAAGTCTGCTTTGACTGTTCAGTCCAGGGTATGTAAGACTCAAAACTCTCCAGAGAACGCGGCGAGAGAGAGGAGTCGTGTGCGGAACCTTAGACAAGCCTTCCACAGCCTGCAGGCTGCTCTACCCTCTGTTCCTCCTGACACGAAACTCTCCAAGCTAGATGTGCTGCTTCTGGCCACCAATTATATTGCCCACCTGACTGAAACCCTGGACCAAGGTGGGGAGTTGGGAGACCACACCATCGTGCAGAGAGCAGGAGGATTCCTGCATCCCGTTAAGGTAAATGATTCCTCACCATTATAATTAAGGTTTGGTACAGTAAACTACAGTAACGGTAATGTACAGTACCCTCTACACCTTAAGGATCTAAACTGTAGCTCCTGTACTCACTCAATATATGTATAAAAGGAAACAGTCAGAAAGAATGTGAGATAATTTTGTAATATTTCTTATGCGTTCATTAATGTAAATGTTTTGATTTATATTTATATTGATTTATATATTTATGCTTTCTGGAGTCATGGAGTCGTTATATCTTCCCTGACAGAAATGGCCCATGCGATCTCTTCTCTACTGTGGGAATATAGGAGAGCAATTGACAGGATCGCAGACCAATCAGAAGGCATCCTGCCCACCAGCCTGCTCGTCTAATATGAAAGCTGACGAATAGACTAAAGGCATCTTATCATGATTGTGATAAAACACTGACACATGCTTGTGAATAGGATGAGGATTGTTTGGTAATCTTGGTTGGAAAAATATATAAATGTAATTAAAATATATGGATCAATTATATTTGACCACACAGATATAAATATTCAACATTATTTACATGGTGACAATTTACAGTAAGGTTGCATTTGTTAACATTAGTTAACTACATTAGTTAACACTTGTACAGCATTAATCAATTTTATTTAATCTTGGTTAATGTTAATTCCAACAGTTATTCATACATTTTTCAAATGGAAAATAGTGTCTGTTAACATTATTAAATGCACAATGAAGTAACATGAACGAACAATGAACGAACAATGAACATCTGTATGTGTATTAACTTGTACAACTGTCGTATAATATGTACATATGTTGTATAAATGTATTGTTTATTGTTAGTTTGTTTTCTTTAATGTATTAATGTTTATGAATGGGACCTTTAGTAAAGTGTTATCATTGTATTATACTATATTATATATTATATTACATTATTGTGATAAAACACTAATATTACACATAATCTTTTTCCCATTAACGCAAATAACACAGATGGGAAAGATATTTCAGCAAAATGCTGCAAAAACAGAACTTGTTTTTATCTATTTAAACTGTCCACATTATCTCTTACTAGCTGTTCCTTTATTTGACTATTTGGATTTAATATCTGTGTTTTGCACTTGCAATAAAAATGAATGCCTTGATTAGTGAAAAGGGAGGATTATTATACTGAACACTTGGCAACCGCAGATGAGTCATGGAGAACCACCATGTCCTCTTAATCATGGGCAGGCAACAATTTAA
>JAZGTJ010019757.1:0-10738 GCA_036877575.1 Botia almorhae | reverse complement strand
GTCACAGTTATAGAGTCTCTGTAGATAGTTGCCAAGCCGCCACCCCGGCCAACCGGACGGGGCTCATGCATATAACAGAAGCCTGGTGGGGTGGACTCATTTATACTGAAATAGTCATTTTGTTTGAGCCAAGTTTCAGTCAGACAGGGCATATCAAATTTAGAGTCTGTGATTATGTCATTTATAATAACTGCCTTTGAGTTAAGTAACAAATGTTGAGTAGTCCAAGCTTTAGCAGTTTTGGGTTTTGTCCATTTATTACATTGTCATTTGGTTTGATCACGATTAGATTGTCATTGTTAATACAATTTTTATGACAATTTTTTTGTGCAATTCGGGGTACAAACACAGTCTCTATTGTTCTAATTACTGAAGTGCTATTTATCTAGTTGAGTGGGATGTATGTAATGGACTATGATTAGAGTTTTGACTTACCAGTCAGATGGAGCGTAGTGTCCTCGAGATGTTGTCGGACAGGAGGGCCGCACCAATGCCGCTGGGATGGAGTCCATCACAGGACGCTCCCAGAAAAGATCCTAGTTGTTAACAAAGAGCAGTTTCTGTTCATTACACCACGAGATTAGCCATTGGTTTAGAGCGAATAATCTACTAAACCTTTCATTCCCTCGTCAGTAGGTAGGAAGCGGCTCTGATATGATAATCCTTGTTGTTGGCGATGCGTTGCGTACCGTCTCAATCATTGTCTTGAAATCCCTCTTCAGAATCTCAGACTGCCATATCCTCGTGTCGTTCACCCCCGCGTGCAGCACGACAGCGCCAATGCTAGTATCACGCTTCAGGATCGCGGGCACTTGCGCAAAAACATCGAGAACACGAGCGCCAGATAGACAGTGAGTGCGTGCCTTACCTTTAGTAGAGGACGCGCGTACGTTCCGGACGATAGAGTCGCCGATGACCACGGCTTTGCACTCGGTTTGGAGGGTCTTAGAGGTCTTTAGCCCAAAGAAGGCCTTCCAGTTACCCCCACATCGTTCTGTTGGCTATTATACGTGAAACAAGAGAAGTGCGAATTCCATTGTACTAGTACCTTGTTTTTAGGATATATAATTAGTCAGGAATGTGTTGCCATGGATGAACATAACATAGAGGCTGTATCTAATTGGCCCCAAACCAGAACTGTCAAGGAATTACAGAGATTCATAGGTTTCGCTAACTTTTACAGACACGTCATCAGGGGTTTTAGTTCTGTTGCAGCCACATTGACCTCATTGACTAAACAAACATCTAGTAGATTAACTAGATGTTTAACCTACTAGTCTTACCTTCGTACCTGAATCCCTCCTGAAGCATTAAACCACTTTAAACCTCCTGATAGCATTATTAATACATCATTGGTGTTGGGATATGTCCCTAAACCTTACAAACTAGCTGTTATCAGACCCCTTATTAAAAAAAACAACTTAATCCCAGGGAACTAGTAAACTACAGGCCCATCTCAAATTTACCTTTTATCTCAAAAATACTGGAAAAGGTGGTGTCTTCACAGGTATGCTCTTTCCTGGAAAGAAATTGTATCTGTGAGAATTTCCAGTCAAGATTCAGGCCATATCATAGTACAGAAACTGCTCTCATCAGAGTTATCTGCTTTTGTCAGCCAATCGTGGCTGCATCTCTCTTCTAGTATAACTCGACCTTAGCACAGCCTTTGACACTATTGACCACAGCATTCTAAATAGACTTGAAAATTATGTTGGCATAAATGGAACTGGACTGGCATGGTTTAAATTATATTTATCTGACAGATTCCAGTTTGTTGCTGTGAGTGAAAAGGTGTCATACCAGAATCAGAATCAGAAAACTTTATTGATCCCGCAGGAAATTGCTTAATCACAAGTCCAATATGGAGTACTGCAGTACCAATCACAAGTCCAATATGGAGTACCGCAGTGCTCAGTGCTTGGGACCCTACTTTTCATCCTGTATATGCTACCTCTGGTAGCAATTATTAAGAGATATGGAGTTAGTTTTCATTGTTATGCTGATGATACTAAGCTATATATTTCTTCTAGGCCCAACAAGACTTATAAATTCACTAAACTAACAGAATGCATACTCGATATCAAAACTTGGATGACTAGCAACTTTCTACTATTAAATTCAGATAAAACAGAAGTTTTACTTATTGGACAAAAACCCTCCACACGAAACAACATAGAACACTGCTTTACTCTGGATGGATGCACTATAAAGCCTGCTTTATTAGCCAAGAATCTGGGTGTAATTTTTTATGACAAATTGTCCTTTAAAAGCCACATTTCCAATATTTGTAAAACTGTGTTTTTCAGCTTAAATATGTATCAAAACTACAACACAAGCTCACGCAGCCAGACAATGAAAAATTAATTCATGCATTCATGACATCAAGACTTGATTTTTGCAACGCCCTACTTGGTGGCTGCCCTGCAAGATTAATCCAAAAACTCCAGATGATTCAGAATGCAGCAGCCAGAGTTCTCGCAAAATTTCAAAATCCCTTGTAGCCCTTCGGGCAGGTACTCTTCAGATTTTGGTAGCCCAAAATAAATTTAAGATGTCCAAAATAAAAAAAACATTATTTTTAATGTAGAACATTGTAAAGGAGACAAAACACTAATCAAAAACATTTTAAAAATACATACGACAATAGTCGTATAAAATAATCAAATTACAATCATCAATACAAATATCTGGACTGAAATACAAACTGAAATTCCTATGGACTTAGAGCAAAAAAAAAAAAACAATATAGAGCATAATTCAGTCTGTGTCAGATTCAGAATTTGAAATATCAACTTAAGATACATATTAAAAAATGCCATCGACGATGAGGGCATAGCATCAGCTTTCCCCATCTGTGCACGGTCTCCACTTCAGAACTGAAATACCTGCATAAATCTGAGTGCATCTTATTTTCACGCACACATATAACTATCAGCGATTTTCATTACCTGCAATTCTCTCAACTGCGCATACAATCTCTATCACATTTAAGCTTTCTGCGGGAGATTTCACTTGTCACGTGAGGAGAGTAATGACTGACAGAACGAGCATCATTAATAACAGTTTGCACAATTGTGAATTGAAGGTGAAAGTTAAATGCGAGCACGCATCCAAACGTGATTTCAATACCCCACATATTGATAGTGGCTCCCCGATGCCTGAACATTACATAAAACATAATTACACGACCACATTTGTGAGAGAATGCTAAAGCATTGCAATATATGTTTCCTCAGAAGATATCCAACGGGCAGGGCATAAGTACATTTTGGTAGCCCGACTGGATGACACAATAGCCCCAGGACATCGGGCTAGCGATTTTGCGAGCCCTGCCACATAAATCCAGTTGGACTTATGGCTGCCCATCAAGCATTGTATAAATTTACCTACAAGGCCCTGAATAGTTTAGCTCCTCAATACTTCAGCAAGCTCCTCTCCTATTATAGTCCTTCACGTTCACTGCGATATGAAAATTCTGGCCAACTGTTAGCACCCAGAATTTCAAAAACAAGTGCTGGTGGTAGATCCTTCTTGTATTCGGCACCCAAACTTTGGAATAGTCTTCCCAGTGTTGTCCGGAAGGCAGATACACTCTGTCATTTGAAATCTAGACTAAAGACCCACCTATTTAATCTAGCCTACACATAGTCATATAGATTTATTACTCAAATCCCTTAAGGGATTTTTAGGCAGCATTAATTAGGTAAACCGGAACCGGTAACACTTCCCACAAAAACAGATGTACTGGCTCCACACTAAATCTGTCTGTCATTCATTCCCCAAGGTCCTGTAGTCAGCTGGATCCAAACTCTGAGACCAGATAGTGGGGGACTGAATGGAACGATCTCTGAGACAGATCATCAGGATTTGATAGGCTTCTTTAGTAAACCTACCGTTATATACATGCCTACTTTTAGCTTAGTTAGTTTCTATATCTTGTTCCCTGCTTAGTCACAGCAGTGTTATGATATGGCTGCAATTAGTAGCATTATGCCTCACCGTATTTTGTTGGCACGATTTCTCAGTGGTCGACATATTACAAATATAATTGGAACCATCAGTATAATTGAAACCATCAGTTTTCACCAATAAATAACTATAAATCATTATCAACTCTGTTCGTATCCAAGTTGCAAATTGCAGCTTTAAATGTGCCAGAGGAGAACTGGCTCTTCTGGTCGAGCAGGCTTCTCCCAAGGTGTTTCCTCCATCTATACATCATTGTGGCTTGCTTGCTGGGAGACTGCTGACGTCTAACTTAGCCTAGGGTTTTTGTAAATTGTAAATGTCTAATATTTTATTGTATACATTTTATGTCTGTATGTATTCTACACTAATTTGTTTTGTGTTTTATTATTATTCTTTGTTTCTTTATGTAAAGCTGTTTTGAAGCAATGTAACATTGTAAAAAGTGCTATATAAATAAAATAAAAAGTACATGTATGCTAGATTTTATACCTACCAGGTTGTTGAAAGAAATGCCTCCTAAAATTATAGATCCTCTACATCGTATTATTAACTCATCCTTAGTGCTGGGATATGTGCCAGAAACTTACAAGCTGGCTATTATCAGACCTCTCATAGAAACCACAACTTGATCCCTATTATTACTCAAAGGGATTGTTAGGCTGAATTAGTTTGGAACTGGACCCAGGGACATTACCCATAAGAACACATATACTGCCTCTACTCTAAGTCTGTTTGTCTTTAATTTCCCCAAGGTCCTGCAGTCAGCAGGATCTAGACCTGATGGTGGGGAGATGGGATGGAATGACAGACCGATCCAGCTCCACTGACTTCTGATTCAGCTAGAAGTTCATCGTCATGCCAATTTCAGATTACAACCATAACCTGGATCATCCAAAAGCAGTAAGAATTTCATGGATTCCTTATTAAACTTCCAATTATCTTTTCACCTACCCCTAGCACAGTTAGATTCTACATTTTTGTTCTCAGCATTGTATTGCTGCAATTAGTAGCATTATGTTTCTGTCACCTTCCCTGTTTATGACAATCCCCAGTGCTTGATATTTATTACAAAATCAGACCAGTCAGTTTTTAAATTGATAAAAATTTTAAACCATTGTTATTGTCACACACTAACAGGAACGGGGAAGGAACCAGAACTTGAGGTAAGTGTAAACAGGGTAGAGATTTATTGACAAATGAAGCAGCAAAGTAGATATTGTGATATAATAACGGGGGGTTCTTAGCTTGGATATTGAGACGAGGAGATGAACAGGAACCAGGAACCAAGATACTGAGTCCAACTTGTAGATATTGTGTGCGAAGTGTAGGGAGTCAAGAGGATTGCAATGGAGATGCGATCTGTAGATCAGACAGCGAACTTCTGGGTGGGAGCTGAAGCTGGTATGTCACTTCATTGATCTGCCTCAGGATCTCGAAGAGACCTATGTAGCGGAGACTTGTGGCAGGGCAGTTGTAACCGCATATCTCGGGTGGAGTCACACCTTATCCCTGGGTTGGTACAAGGGTGTTGTTCTCCCTCTGGCGTCAGCAAAACCCTTGTGTCGGCAAACTGCCCATTGTAGGTGGTGATGAGCTGAGTCCCACACTCTCTCGCTCTCTCAGAACCAGTGGTCAACAGCCAGAACATTGGTGGGTTCCTCCGTCCATGGAAACAACGGAGGCTGATAACCGAGCAGGCACTGGAAAGGTGTTAGGCCCGTGGAGGTCAGCGGGGCTGTAATGGTGCTGTAATCCTTAATAAATCGACGGTAAAAGTTAGTGAATCCCAGGAAACGTTGGAGTTCCTTTATGTTACCAGGTTGGGGCCAGTTCTGGATTGTGTCAACTTTACCCTGATCCATCTGCACGCCCTCCAAATTGATGATATAACCTAGGAATTGGACAGAAGGGCGGTGGAACTCGCACTTTTCAAGCTTCAAATAAAGAAAAAAAAATCTACGTTTTTGGTGGACCTGTCAGACATGCTGGTGATGGTCGGCCTGGTTCTGGGAGTAGATCAATATGTCGTCTATGTAGACCACCACACAACGATGTAGGAACTATAAGATAGATTTTTTGTTTGTAGCTTATTTAGAATATATTAAACTATCACGCAAAATAACTTGAGATTCACTTGCGAGTGCAGTTTTTACCAATGAGTAATTACCAGCTGATAATAAAGGATAAGAAAGGATGCGCGAATATGTTTGTCAATGGGTCTCTTCTCGGTGACATTTACAGCTTATTTGTTTATATATATTATTATTTTTTATATATATTTACATGCCAGACTATCGCGAATACCAATGACCTGGTATAACACATTCATAACATTTACACCAGAGCAGATATCGGCAAACAGAAGCTTAGTGAACAAAAAATATCGAAAAATATAGTCTTAACATTACAAAATGTCAAATAAATAAAACCATGGTTATTTTCGTAAGAGACATCGTAGTATAATATTATATTTGTTTATATATATCATAGTTTATATATGCGCTCTGTTCAAAACTAAAAGTCATCCGAGTCGCGTTCTTCATCTGAGGAGAAGGTGAACTCACTGTCCAGAATCATCTGAAGTGCTTCTTCACCGGAGTAGTGTGCCATGGTCAAAACGCGATGCAAATGTACAGTGAATCTGATGTGAAAATGCCATGCTCTTTATGGCATTGACCGGGGGGCGTGTGCGAAACCGAAACTATTTTCCATATGAAGCCCGCCTGGGTTGTGGCGGTCTCAACTAATTTCAGGTAATGAGGTAAGAGGAAAAATTTTTTACTTCTCCTGGGTTTCATAAAGTTACATAAACTGATAATGTTTGTTTTCGCATAATTGCATAATTTTAAAATAAGCTAAGCTTTCTGCAGATATATGGCTTGTGTTTGTGTGACAAGGATTCGCAAAGTTACAATTCGTTTTTAGATGCGTTTCAGACTGTACGCCACTGAGAGAGAAAAGACAGAACGTGTATCCTGTTCCATTTTTTTCATTTTGCAAAAAGCACACTATTTTGTTTTTATTGTGAGCGTAAAAAAATAAAGGTAGACACCTTACAGTTTCGAATGATATATATTACTTATCTGTGTGACCAACGTCGACAGAGCATTTTTAGTGTATTTTGCGCTGATCTTAAAAAAAATGAGCTAGTATCGCCGGCGAGACCGTTGACCCCAGAGGGTTAACTGGAAAATCCTTGATGTGGTAGCCTTGTTTTCCACAATATAAGCATAATTCAGACATCATTTGATGATGTTTCTTGTGGTGAGATAAACGCGTGGAATCCAACTGCATTGGTTCTGGAACTGGGGAAGTAGCTGCCACCGAGGCAAACTGAGGAGCGGGTAGTGGTGGCTGGCAGGCGGCTAGTCGTTGGGACACTAGTAAGAATGCCTCTAGCCCAATCGAGTCATCATACAGGGCCATGGCAGCGCGGATATCGGGGTTGAGTCCCTGGTGATAAGCACCCAGCAGCGCGGTCTCATTCCAGCCGCTAGCCGCCGCCAGCGTGCGGAAATGGATGGTGTACTCGCTCACCGAAGAAGAGCCCTGCTGTAGCCGAAGCAGCTGATATCGGAAACCGTAAGCGATTCAGTGGAGGTACCAAAACTTCAGCAAAGTGGTTCTTAAACTGCTCAAAAGAGTGAATGATGGGGTTGTTGGAATTCCAAATAGCCTTTGCCCCTTGCAGAGCTCTCCCGGTGAGGAGGGAGATGATAAACTTGTACAGCTACCCCAATATCTTGGGTGGCAGCTTCAACCTTGAGAGCTCTGAGGGCAGCTTTACAGCATCTTTACAGGTCCCTTTACAAAAAGAGTACTACTCTACACTCAACCACCCTACAAGAGAGCTGCTCTCCAGGAGGATACCTTAATATCTAGGGGAGCTTGACCTCAAAAGCAGAGCCCTAAGGGGAGTGTAGGATCTTACCTACCAAGAGTACTAGTCTATGCTCTATTCTGATAAAAAGGAGCAGGGGGGTATGTTAGCTCAGGCTCATGTAAGGCTCTCTAAGGGTGCACATAGCAGGAGTACTCGAAACGTAACCCCTCCAAGAGAGGGCTGCCCACCAAAGAGGATTCCCGAATATACATGGGGTAGCCAGCTGTCCTAAGGACCAGCTTCCCAAGGGGAGCCCACTGACAGCTAGCTATGAACTGCTGTCCTAATGTAAGTTCCTACAGGGAGCGGAGGAGCCCAGATAAACATGTACAGGAAGGGAGGCTACAACTATAAGGATACCCAAATATCGGGGGAAAGAGGGGAAGCTCAACCCTGAAATGGAACACAGACTGAGAAAAGGAAGGGGGAGAGACATTTCTCCATTGTCCCAATCCACCAGGCATAGCACTACACAGCCTGCTGGGTCTCCTCTCTGATGATACAGGTGAGGAAAAGAAACAGCCTGCAAATGCCAGCCATATCAGCTAAATAGGTGAATAGCACAAACATTCAAGTTCATCAAACAGGGATAAAACACTGCTTGCGACCCCTATTTCATCTTCCTGGCCTTGTGTTTCCTGTGTGCTCTACTCCTCACAAGGGGAGGGGCATGAAAGTCCTCAGACCGATGGGCCAAGCTTACAAAGACTGTGTTCAACTTCTTGAGAGCTCCACTCAAAGTGCTCCAATCAAATGCCAGACTCTTATATAATTGAAAATCACTCAAGAATAGTCACAAGCATCTCAAGAGGCAGGTAAGAAGCACTAAAAGCCTCTTACCTGTCTCTTTCAGTAGTTTGGTGAATGGCTCAGAAAGAGTGCATTCAGCCACCCTTAGAACTGAACGTGCATGCTCTTTATGATGCTCTCTTATGCTCAGAGTTGCACCTGTTGCTTATCACACTGTCCTGGGCCAATAGTATTGTTGTGATTAAACAAATGCTTCAGACACAGTCATGCTGGTTGTTTCCTCATAGCGTCTAACCAGATGTAGTGAGAGTTCCCTTCAAAAGGGAACAAAGGTTCTGTAGATGGTTCTTTGCTGCACATTAGGTTTAGTTGAACCAGAACCTTTATTACCCTTGGTTTAGAGCTTGAGAGCTGCAATATGTTTATTTGGAGATTATAAATGAATTTATGAGATTACATCTAAAACTCTTTCTTTTAAAAGGTTTTGGCATTCACACTACCAACAATTTTCAGCGACTAGAAATCATTCATCTTTGCTAACAGTTGGTGATTTGAATGTAAGTAACAGTTACCATTTACAGAGATAAACTTGGATTAAATAAAAAACCTGTGACACTTTGCACTCTTTAAAAAAGGTGCTACATGATGCCGTAGAATAACCAATTTTTGTGTGTATGGTTCCATTAAGAATGTTAAACATCCATTTTATGCATGGTCCCTTTCAAGGGAACTCCATGCTGCATCATGATTGTGATGCCTATGTAAAATGTGCTTGGGAAATTACACCTATTTATAGGCAGGTCAAGGTCATGTGGTGGTGTTGTGTGCCACATAACCTTTAAACGGTGCTTGCAAAAGACATTATCAGCTTCTTGTCTTCAGAAAGCCTGTTTGTTTAGTCATGTCAAGGAGCAACAAGCATTTTGAGCAGTAAAAGTTTAAGAAGTTCCCTACCCTTATTGTATCACGGGGGGTGATAGGCATGATATGTTTGGAAGTGAAGCCTGCTAGGTCAGCTCTCAACGGGTCTGGTTTTCCTGATAGCGAACTGCTCCTGCCTAGCTTTCTTTAATCTAGATGGGAGCCAAGCAGCTGCACCCCATGATTTGGGTCTCACTTTTGCTGAGGCAGAGAGGCAGCTTCACTTATGGGGATCATGGATTGATTTGGCAGATCAGCAGCATGAGACGAGCATTGCATTTTTGTATTTTCTTCACTGAATTGGATGAGCTCATGCCTGTTTCAGAAGACTGCTCTGCAGTTTATGCGGAGCTTGATCATGAGATAATGTTGTCGGCGTCAGATGTTAATCTGACAACCGGCAGTCAGGTGGATCTGTTTGAGCTTATTTAATCGACTGTCAAGTGTCTCGACTGGCCAAACAAATGATAGCAAATAATTAGATCCAAGATGAAAGGTGGATTTAATTGTCTAATCGAGAAAAGCTTCCCCACTAATATCTTACGTTCTCGGATCTTAACACTGAGGTGTTGAAGTCTTAGAAATACCCATATTCAGCTTGTGTGTTTACACTGGTCACAAACAATTATTCATCTATTGTTAGGCTGCACAAGCATGAATATGGGGTGATGCGTAAAGTGAAAGACAGCCCCGAGGGCTATCTCTCCCCTTCTGTGGTATTGTCATGGACCATGTGGGCAAGGCATATGCAGCAGCAGGTTACACAGTGCATCCCTGGACTCTATGGCATGTCTATGGTATGTCTTGCAGGCATACCAGGCTGATGTGCTCAGAGACCTGGTTCATGGTGCAGGGTTTGAAACAGACACAGTTTAGGAGCTCCACAAGGCCATGGATTTTGCTCTTCATGCCACCAATAAGGCATCCCGTGCTATCTGCTATTTTATGGTTGCTTTGGTGGCAATAGATAAGCATCTGTGGCTCAGTGTATCTGATATTAGAGAAAACAAAAAGACTTGTCTTTTGGATGCCCAGATTGCTCTGTTGTCAACAGATTTTTTTTTTTCATTAAAAAAAATAAATAAAAAAAATAAAAAAAACGTGGGGCAGCTGTGGCCTAATGGTTAGAGAGTTGGACTTGTAACCCAAAGGTTGCAGGTTCGAGTCTCAGGTCCGGCAGGGATTGTAGGTGGAGATTGTGAATTACCAGCACTC
>JAZGTJ010019756.1:0-10738 GCA_036877575.1 Botia almorhae | reverse complement strand
TTAGGCATGTAGTTTTATTTTTCTTCGGTATGGGCACAATGGTGGATTTTTTAAAGCACGAGGGAACCACAGACAGAGAGAGGGAGAGGTTGAAAATGTCTGTGAAAACCCCAGCTAGCTGGTATGCGCATGCTCGGAGCACACGTCCTGGGATGCCATCAGGACCCGCTGCTTTGCGGATATTCACCCGTCAGAAGGATCGGGTTACATCCGCGACAGAGATGGAGAGCGCTCTCTGCGTGGGCGATGTTTTGAGCCTCGAAACGAGCATAAAAATGATTAAGCTCATCCGGTAGAGAGGCGGCAATGTTCACAGTAGCTGGTTTGTTCCCTTTATAGTCAGTAATGTTTTTGATGCCTTGCCACATACCTCGAGCATTATTGGTGTTGAGTTGATTTTTAACTTTAACAGATTCCAACTCGACCTGTCTGTTCTTGGTTTCGGTTTTGAGAGTCTGAGTCTAGACCCACGCTCTGGGTGTTTGTTCAATGTGCTTCTCGTGCCTTGTTCATGCTCCTAGTTCCACTTTTTATGTTTTTGTATCGTTATTGATATTTCTTGTTTACTTTAGTTATTCACGTCTGTGTATTGTTTTTTTTATTTACCTGTGCTCCTGTGTTACCTGTGTTTTTGTGAATCACTGTCTGCGATTGGGTTCTTCCCCGTGCATTTGACACCTTTGCTCATTGCTAAGGGTGGCCCACACGCGGATCTGATGCCCGCTGCTAGCTGGTGCCTTAACAGTTTGCCAGGCCCCGCCCAGGTTCAGTGACATCTCTTATACTAGGTTAAAGAGGTGGGGATGCAACTATCCTGTGAGCGGACATCAACGTTCTTCTTATGAAGGGCATGATAGAGTCTGTCCCCAGTTGAGATGAAAAGCAGGTTTTATGCCTCCTACTTCACTGAGTTATGCCTGTTCCTGGATCTATGTCCTCTAAATTGGGTCCTTCACAGGCTCCTATACAAGATGCTCCAGTTTAACCCCAGGATTGATGCAGGACCGTACACATGAAAGACATGTGTTGTATGTCTTGTTCTGCTTAGACACAAACCATTTATGGTTTTCTTGAGGGCATTACATATAAGTTTAGGGTCCTCCCCTTCAGCCTGTTCCTGCCTCCTTGGAACCTAATCCCCCCCCTTAGGGAAAAGGTGTTGCATACTTAACTACCTCGATGACTGGCTTTTTAAGAAAGGTGAAGGTGTTGTTAAGCACACTCTTGAGATTAGTTGTGTACCCCCAGGGACATGGTGCTCAGCCACCTAGATCATTGGGGCCTTGAGTCAACTCAGAAAGGAGCAAGCTTTTCTCTGCAAACAGACCTCCTTTTCTTCCAGGTTGGAGCTGGTTCAGCTCAGTTTATGCTGAACTACCTCAACTTGTTCAGGGACAAGTTGGGAATTCCAAAAGCATTGTTTTAGTGGCTCATGGGGCACATGACATCCTCAATGGCAGTTGAGTTAAGTGCCACTTAAGTTGATGTAATTGAGACCACTTCAGTTCTGGCTGCAGATCTGATTCCTGAGGTGGGTGCAGTGCCGTGGCACATATCGAGTGGCTATTATTCTGATGTGTCATCATTCAGCCCTTGGTTAGGCCTACGTTTCTACAGGGAACCCCTTTAAAACAGCTGTCAAGGTATGTTTTGGTTGCAACTGTTGCATCTATTACAGGCTGTGGGGCTGCATGCAATGGGCACACAGTATCAGGAGCCTGGATGGGGCCCCATCTGTGTTGGCATCCTTTGCCTACTGTTGTTGCCAGTCTGCCTGCCCTGTAGAGGCTTCAGCCATTCATTCAGGGCAAACATTAGTCCACATGGACAACAAACAACTGTAACATTTTAGCAACAACCACTGTAACTTGTCCACTGCCCTTCTCCATTGGAGTCAGCAGAGATTGCAGTCTTTGCAAACCACTCATATTCTAGACAATCTCAATTACACAGCAGACTGCTCCTGTGACAGGTTTTGCCCAGAGAGTGGAGGATCCACTTCCAGGTGCAGAAACATCTGAGACATTGCTATGAGGTCATTTTTATAGCTATGCAGACCTTTCTAGAAGTTGTGTTTCATTTAAGTATCAACTTTGTCTCAGATGTTTCTCCTAAAAGTCTGTGAGAAAAATAAAAATAGAGACAAATAAAGTAATTTTTGACATAAAAAACATGTAATTGTTGGCATAGCTGAGATTATTTGGTCTCTGAATTTTATGAGACATTTCATTTGATATTAAAATCTCTGATATTTGAAAGCAGAATTGAATATCCCAACAAATTTCACCACAGTTTGGGAGATTGTTTTGATGACTTCTGTGACTAAAGAAGATGTGAAATTACTGGGGGTTTTTTTTCTCAGAAGAAATCTTAAAAGTCTCAATTGAAACCTAATTTGAATTTACTTTCATCTCTGAGCAAAAGAGGTGAAAGATACCTTTCCTCCAGGTATTTCCTGTCAGGCAAACGACATGATCTATACCCCTCCACCAGGGGGCACAATTCCATGTAGTACTGATCACTTCCTACAGTTCTTCCATTATATTCCAGCATATTGCATTATACTAGAGAGGAAATCCTTACGCAAACACAACCTAGTAGTCAGATGCCTTGGAGGCTACCTGGGAGGTTCCCACTGCTCCCACTGCGGACCAGGCTACAGCCCCTCTATCAGGCAGCCTTATGCCTTGAAGTGGCATCTTTTTATTAACTGGTATTCCTAGACCCACAGACATGGCCCAAGGGGCCAGATGTATGTTCTTACAGGAGAGTTTGCAGACACAATTGTCTATTTCGTCCTGAAGGTGCACATGGCGGTTATTGCAGCATATTGCATTATACTAAAAGGGAAATCCTTAGGAAAAACAACCAAGTAGTCAGATGCCTTGGAGACAAATGGAGGTGGAGATATCGCTGAAGATATGGCAAATACCATCTTGGGATCTCTGCTTGGTCCTTGTGGCCCTTAAAAGACCACGTTTGAGCCTACTGACTGTGCTCACTTCTGCCAAGAGGGTAGGATCTGCAGGTGTTGCCTGTGCCTAATAATTGCCTCGAGCTCGGGCCAGGATTTTCTCACAATTGAGACTGTGGTCGGACTACGTACCTGAGATTCCCTTACCGGGTGGTAAGCCTGCAGATCTCCCACAGTTGGAGGAGGACCCAGCCTTCTTCTTGCTCTGTCCAGTTTATGTTCTGCATATTTTTCTGGACCTCACTGAGAATTAAGAACTGAGCAGCTTTTTGTGTGCTTTGGATGTCAGCAGAAGTGGATCTCACTGGATCGTGGATGACATTTTTGGCCTACCGGTCTCAGGATGTGCTGTGTCCCTTTTGAAGCTAGCTTTGTGCTTCTAGACATAGTCTTCTCTTGGCTGCCCCTCTACATTTGCAAAGTTGTGGGCTGGGCCCCACGCAAAACCTTTGCAAAGTTTTATAACCTCAGACTTGAATCTGTCTCTTCTACTGTGCAGTCTACCTGACAAGCACCTTGAAGTACAGATAGGGTGTCTTGCTACAGCATTTTTCCCTCAGTGGCGATAATGAGTGCTCTTGACCCCTGCAAGTTCCCCTATAGTGAACCCTGGACATTTTGTTTTCTATTCAGCCTGCAGCCTGGCAGAGGGGCTCAGCATCTGGATCTGTCGTTCGCAGCAACCTAATTGGTTTGCTCATTGTTAGATCATCATATGTGATATAAAGTGTTTTATTTTGGTAATCTTATATGAGTATCTTTCCACAGTCTGGTTTCCCTTTTGGTAAACCTGTGTCTTTCCCTAGACAAGAACTATCATGGCCTTTAAACTGGAATGGACTTCCTACAGTAGTCCCCCATTAATAGGCGTAATTTGATGGTATATTTCCCCTGAAGGCCATCTGATTTCCACATGTAACCTCACCTTAGGTAGGTTGTGGTCTCTGCAGAGACTTCTCTTAGTGGCGCACCCCATTTTCCTTTTATACTCGGATGACTCGGAAAGGAATTGGCATGCAAATCCCATCAGCCATTTCTCATCTGTGTTTTCTAATAAGAAGCAGAGTGATTGGTCTCCTGAGGTCAAATCCCTAGTGTCACTACATCAACACAACTCTCATTCCTTTCATCTGGGAATGGAGATTACAAATGTAACCAAGATGTTATTCATGTGTAATTTTGAAAACGACTAGTTTTTATTTCAATGCATGTTATACATTGAAATAAAAACTAGCCATTTTTAAACTATTATAACTCATTCTGAATGAAGCCAAGGTGAGCAGAGCTTGCAGAGCTGAGTACTTGCAGAGTGTGGGGTTGTCATAAGTCTTCTTTGTAATCTTTGTGTGAGTAGGTTTAAATGTTAGTAAATACTTACTGTGTGATAAGTATTGAGCGGCCAATGTCTTAAATTAACTGTAAAATGTACCTAAACAATTAATTAGCATGTGAATAATGTGTTGGCTGTCCCAATGCACATCTAAACCGGAAACTCTGATGCTCTAAAGCATACTTTAACATGATACTGGTATCACATTCCCAGTGGGGCTTTTGTGGTTCCACATGCCGGCGGCCTCATGAGTTTACCTCCCAGCATCTTAATATAACTGTGAATCAGAGAGATAAAAGGCACAATAACAGGCAACATCATACATGGTTTGGCTTGTAAAGATTCTCCAGCTGTCCAGTGGATTAAGCTCAGTGATTAAAAGCTTAAGCCTCATGGCACCGTGAATGTGGCAGGCGCCTCTGTCTTAGGGAATGTGCCATGCCAAGACTGGCTGGTATCGTCCTAGTCACCAGGTCTGGAGCCTTTGTTCTGTCCTGCCAGAGACAGAGCCTGTCTATTAGGAATTTGAATTAAACCCAGAGTTTAGGTATATTAAATTGTATATTAATGTTTGTAGAATAAAGGATTGTTTCAGAGCATGACAAAATCAGCTTAGGTAAAATCTGTTAACCATATTTTATAAACAAATGTTGTTATTTTGTCTTTTTTGTTGGTTTGTTTGATTTACATTCAGAAATAATAAACTGTAAGCTCACACAATAGTGTTGTTTAGTTGTGCATCATTTGATGCCCATATCAAATTCACAATTTACTTTTTCTAAATATATATTTAATTAATATAATTATGTATTATAATAAAATTATACAAATAACAATACTTCTATCGCATACAGATTTCAGTTCAGAAATTGTTTTCTTAATATTTATGTGCTGTGTATTATACTTATAATAGAGTATTTGCTTCGTATTAGCTTAGCGACATGCTAACATCAAACTTAATAAATGCAGAGCACAATTTGTGTGGTACACAGAGTTGCTGCCTTGTAAAACATCATGGAATTCCATAAATGAGCACACTTATAAGGTTTCTTACAGCTGCCTATGTGGGCCACAAGGCAGCTATTGGGTTTTGGAATAAATTAGCTTTCCTGTAGCTCAGTGGTTAGAGCATGGCGTTAACAACGCCAAGGTCATGGGTTCGATCCCAGGGATTGCACATACTCAATGTATAGTGATCAATGTGTAGTGTAATGCAATGTAAGTCGCTTTGGATAAAAGCGTCTGCCAAATGCCTAAATGTAAATGAATAAAACTAACTGATTCCTATGTGATCATGTGACATGGCATTTGAGATGGGAAATGGTCATACTGTGGACTGGTCTGTTATGTAACACAGAGGAAAGTTCATGGTGCACAGGGATGCCTACAGAAAGCACTCTGGGTTCTTTATATATCTTTACTCAAATGTTGGCTCAAATGAGGCAATTGGAACCTAGGTGAAATATGGGATGACAAAAAGAGTGACACACTGGCTACATGCGTAGAGCACAGCTGTGAGCTGGGCAAACACACACATACTCACACACATAACCCCAATGGGTCTGTGCCACCAACAACAACGTAACCTGTCATAGTAAACAATGAGAGTCGTTGAAAGTGTTGGTAAAATCTAGTTGCACTGTGAATGATACGCCTTGGCTAGGTTTTAAATGTGTTGCGTGTTATTCCAATAAAAAAATTTTATGTTGTGTAATGGAAGTAAAAATCTTCACAGAAACCGTTTCTAAATGCCTAATGTGCGAAAGATTAAAAAAATGAGATTTTGTTCTGAACAAGTATCACCATACATCATTTATGCATCAGAAAGCTAGAGTCCAGAACCGTTTGCCTTGTTGCTATGAATAGTTGCTTAAAAATAGGGCTGAATAAATAAAGCTGTACTGCTCTAAATAATATTCTTATTGCTTTATAACACCTCAATATATCGTCAGGAGCCCAGGGGATTTATTTTGTGTTGTCTGTATCTGCACTTTTGACTCTCAAAATGACAACATCTGTGGGCATGCATGAATCACTAAGGACCATCATCATTGTACAGCAAGTGTGGGAAGTATTCTATAGGGGGGTGTTAAAGGGGTGTTTTAAATCTCATTCACTCATCATTATAAATTTACCATCGTGAGCAAACATCTAAGAACCAACAGGTTTGGAAATGTATTCTCCTTTTCCACCACCTTATATAGTGTTGAGTGCACTTACATAAAATAAAACAAATTATTTTAATAACTCATATGACAGAACAACATGTACACATGTAAGTATAACCAAATATTCTTTATTGTTCCTGCAAAACACGATCACTTTCCTTTATTTTGGGAAATATGGGACAAGTATCAGAGCTTTTCAATTTAAATAGGGTTGTCAGCATCCCTGATGATTATGTATACATATAAAGTTTTAAAGATTTCCTAGATCTGCTTAAAGCTTAATTGGATTTTTGAGTAGTGAAGCTTTCAGCAGTGATTTTATACTTTAATTCAATTAGCTTTTGAGAGACAAAAAATGTTTTCCTAGAGTTTGGTCATTTGTTAGCTAAATTCTGCTCTCTGAAGATCAGGAGAAACTTGTTAATCCTTTGAATTAACTGAAGTGAAGATAATGGCATGTATCCCAAACCACTCAAGCTCCATTCCCACTGTGTGAAAGAGGTGGTTACTTGGGTATGATTGTAGGAAGATTATAGCATGCCTGTTCTGTGACAAAAAAACATGATTTTGAGGAACTATATTAGCCATGTTGTGCTAAAAATGTAGGTCATTCATCTATATTTTACACCCCAAAAATAAATTTATTTTCTATTTCAGTTAAAAGGTCCTTTTTAATCTACGTAAGCATAACTACGTGCTTTATGGTATATTTATGTTATAAATTGTAATAGATATTATAGAAAATAGGATTTCAACTGTCATGTGATTTCCACATTGTGGCAATTAAAGTTGATATGCAATTGTTAATCAAAAACAAAACATTACTTAAGCTTATGTGATTTTAAATATGACTTATTCTTCTGTGCACAAAAGAAGATATTTTGAGAAATGCCTCAGAGGTTTAATGTCCATACAATGGAACATTTTGTGGTAACCACATACTTCAAAATAGCTTCTTTTGTATTGCTTGAAGGTAAAAAAGTCACACTGGTTTGGAATAACATTACAGTGGGTGAACTATCCCTTAACCCGTCCCTTGTTATTTTTAGTATTGTAGGTAAGTTAGTACAAAAATATATGCGAACATACAGATTAATTTTCACTGCCAAATATATAAACTGTAGCCACAAAAATGACTTCATTGAAGTGAATATGTCCCTGCAATAACTAAGCACAATGACTGTTAAAGTTTGGTGATTCATACTAAATAAAAATTCTTGTTCAAAGTGCAGTCTAAACATAAGTCATTGTGATGACAGATGACAGTGGGTCACGTAAGGTGCAGGAAGCATATTTGTCTCTGTCACAGAAGATCTGTTTTTCTTTGCAGGTGTTCATATGCTCATATTAACCAGCATGAAGAATTACCTGTAGATCACTGAATAATGACAGATTATGACAGGACATGCTCCCATATAATGACCTAGAGAACATTTCATAAACATCTTTCCCAAATGAAATTTTTTTAAATATCACAGTTGTGTCTAAATTAAATAAAATGGAAACTTTTGCTTAAAGAGGTTATATGATGTGTTTTTATGTTTTCCTTTTCCTTTAGTACACAAACATTATACATGCACAAACAGCTGCATTAGTTCTGCAAAGTTACAATGCTCAAAGTCTCCCACAAATTTTTTTTTTTTAAAAGAAAAGGCTGATTCAGCCCTGCTGATCAGCTCGGTCTACTCCTCCCCCACATTCTTATGTCACAGTGTGGGAATATTTAAATAATGCAACCCACATGCATACGCAAAAAAGGCATGACTTCAGTTATCGCAGTTGTGTTGCAGTGCAAAGTGCAGATGGATTTTTGCTTACAGACAGTATTCTCTGCTCTGCTCTGGAGTCAAAAAGACTACATACATACATGAACAACATGTTTTGTTTTACTGGGGCTTGCAAAGTTGATTCTGATTGATTGGCTTGGTCATCTGCATTTTTCTAGATCTGAGGGCTCAAACAGATATGGTAAAACTGACTACATTATTAACTGTCTTTATAATGGCTTCGGAAGCTGGAATACGAAATTATGATAAGATACAAAGCGGTAGAGCATGACGTTAACTACGGTAAGGTCATGGATTCGATCCCAGGGATTGCACATACTCAGAAACAATATATAGTATAATGCAATGTAAGTCGCTTTGGATAAAAGCATCTGCCAAATGCATAAATGTAAGATATTTGTCTGTGTCAGCTGGCCAATCAGAGTACGCTGCACTGTACATAAGGGAGGTACAATAATGTACGTTATGTAAAAAAAAGTTTTTTGAAACTTAAACCATGTTAAAATTCCATTACACTCTATACACAATGAAATGACGGGTCTGAAGCTCTGGGATCCATTTGCAGCATTTATTAGGAACAACAGAGGAGGAGATTCCAGCCCCGCCTCCTCCGCGCCAACAGAGGGAACCGTCGCCAGAATATTAGTTCATCCTCAAACAAACTCCATTTCCCATAGTCCCACATACCCGGAACTAATCATTCCCATTTGGTCACCTGTGGACAATTACCACACCCTATATAAACTCATTCTGTGCAAAGTCTTGATTTGCCATGGCTATCATTACTGAGTGGGTTTCCTAGTGTTAGTTATATCGTGTTTGATCTCCGGACTGTTTAACGTTTATGCCTGTTTGCTGCCTGCTTTAATTCCTGGACTGTGTATACCTTTTTGTGAATGCTTTCTGCTTGCCCTGACCTTTGCTTGTATATCATTTTTGCCCTGCTCTGCCTACGTTGTTGTTGTTTGTTGGTTACCGATCTCTGCCTGTTTTTTGACTACTATTAATAAAGACACTGCACATGGATCCAGACGCTTCTGAATCATTGTTACACAGACAGGTGTGGGAGAGTCGGTAACCAGCAAACAGGCATGGCAGAGACAAGGCAAAACCAAAACAATGAACAGTCCAAGATCGGGGCAGGCAGCAAACAGGCAAAACGATAAACGATCAAATCAAATAAGATTTGAAAAAGTCAAATACAGGAAAACATATTCGAAAAATACGAGGAAAAACACTCAGAATTAATGGCTGGGGCAAATCAAGACTTTGTAATAAATGAGAGTTTGGGTGTGGTTTATATAGGGGTGGTGATGATGATACTTGGTGCATGTGAAGTGGAGGTAGTGGTAGCACTTACCGGGAGCTGTTTAAAAACCAGTCACAATAGAGGCATAGGTGATTCTGCTTACGGCATTCGCATTCCTCTGGCGTAAGGTGAGTGACACCTAACTGCATGGGTTCCATAGAAACGACTACTTCGGGGGTGTGATGAAGGACCGTGCGAGGAGGTCGTCGTGAACGGATCAGATTATCTACTTGGATAGTAATTTCAGTGAATTCCCCCATACTTTTTCCCTTGTCCCAGCAGGCTAGTTCGGACTGGAGCTCCTGGTTTAATCCTCTCCGAAACAGGAGCTTTAATGTGTCCTCTACCCACTCGGTCTGGGCAGTGAGATTACGAAAAATCAAGGCATATTCTGTCGCAGTTTGTCTAGTTTTACTGTTGTGTCAGGTTTAAGAGAGAATAAGAGAGAATGTCCTAATTTTTTTTTTTTTTTAATTTGTGTTATGCAATCAACGCAATTATCTGAACACTATCTTGTAATAGCTCTATACTTTTACTGTATGCCAGCAATCAATTTTGAAATGTGCTTTTATTCTTATCATGCTAAAATTATACAAGAAATATCTGACAGTTGAAACTTTAAAAAAACAAGTGTCTTAAAAGTGTCAACCTTTGAGCAATACTGTTTTACTTTCTGAGTTTTGATTAGCGTTAAACATGCATTGAAAAAGCACAGCACTATAGTTCCCAATATTTTGTCTTATGAAACATACAAAATACAGTTTGCATCATGCACTGATTGCCTAAACTGCTTAACAGTTTTAGAATCTTTCCATCATTTACCCAACACAAGTCTTTGATACAGTTTGAAAGCAAACAAAAAACAGTTGTTATTAACAACAAAATTAAATTGAGCATGTCTTGTAACCAGCATTCTTAAAGCCCAATAACTGAAGCAGTAAATATAGGGTTGTGAAAGTGTCTATATCCTGGGTGTAAATGGAGAGTTTTGCGGCCCCACAGGAAATGCTATGAGAGCACCGCTGGGTTTAAATTTAGGAAACGGTGATGTAAGCAGGCAGGCAAACAAGCCCAGGTCTGCTGGTAGAACCTGGAGGACAGGCGAGGCTGAAAACCAGGCTGTGAATGTGGCAGTGCTCCAGAAAAGCACTTGTGAAGAATAACACAAAA
>JAZGTJ010019755.1:0-10738 GCA_036877575.1 Botia almorhae | reverse complement strand
TAGGTATTATGTATTATTAATATGTAACATATACATATTAATGTGCTTTAATTAAAAATGGCTGTCTTAATGGCAACCTGTGATGTTGAAAAAACGAAAGCCTTAGGCACAAAAACGTATTTACCTCCAGTTTTGGCAGAATCAATAAGTCATTAAAGGTTTCCTACAGCCCTAATAAGACATCCACTGAACTACGAGACCCTCTATATATGTATTGCTCTCTAACATTGTGTGAAGTTTTTTCATGCCTTACAGCTCACAAAACATTAATTTCAGCTCAGTGAATTGGATGATGGGATTGAAGCGACATCATAGTTTTGAGATTAAAACAATTTGCTTGTTGGTCCATTTATGTTTTCTATTGCATGGCTCTGCCATTGACCCATGATTACATTGGGGCCCTAGTACCTCTCGAGAGTCATTTTCCCTTTAGCCTTTTGATTGGACCGTCACAGTAAACAGTGCGCTCGTGTCAAGTGGAGGCTTCATTCCCAACACATTGCATCATTATAATAAAAGTTTTAAAACGAAACTAAATTTATGTGGCCACCACACAATAGTTTTACTAAGCAAATATAAAAAGTAAGCATCAGATAATTTAATTAAAAAAACTGATGCTCTGTGTAGACAAAAATGATGTGGTCTGTTCAGCGAATGAATCTGTACAATGTGCTTCACAGGAACTTCACATTTAATGAATATATAGGCCTGCTGTAGAGATCATGCTCAGTCTTGTCAAGGTTTCAAATTACCAAACCAACTGGTTCTACTGAGAGGTGAACAGAAGAAAGTTACATAAGTTTATGGTTTGTTTTCAAAATTAAAGCCTGTTTGACAGCGACGCCACTGTTTAATGTCAGTTTTCATAGTTTATCATTACCCGGCCATCTGTGCTTATACATCCTGCTATTGTTCTATCACATCAAGCTGTTTAATGAAATACAAAATCATGCTGCATATTTTCTTTATTGAAAGAGATATCATCACTGGATTTACCTTTTCTTACCTTATATTCACTAGGATATCTAAAATGCTATTTAAGTATAAATACGGCAATTACCATTGTTGTACGTATCTATAATAATATTAAATATGAACAGCCTGATGCCAGTTGAGCTGAGTTTGTCTGACCGTGAGCTAATGTCTTTTCCTCAGAGGAATGATTAGAGGCATCTGTTACATTCTGAACAGCGATGTGTTTATCACACTGTACTTCTACAGTGTCTGCAATTATTTGTGAATAAAACATGAAACTAGATGCTAAAGAACAACAATTTATACTCCCAACACAAACATATATTAACATAACATTTTATAAAAATATTGATTTTAAACCACTATTCTGCTCTACATACCTCTACAAGCTGAGTCTAAATGTTTTACAAAAATTACGAAAAATTGCTTTTATACCAATTTTTGAAAAAGATGCACTTATCGGGGGTTTGGTTTCCATATGGTTTTATAAAACACTGGTATTAAAAGTAATGTTTCTGAGCACACAACCTGCAAGGGATGTTGATAAACCTCATGTAAAGGCGACAAAGACTGCATCTGTATTTTTGATATTTTAGACGTTTATTTAGACTTTTATTTTGACGTAACATTTATGTGCAAAGGATACTGGCGTTTATGCGCCGCGTGAGTGTTTGTGAAAGTAAGAAGCTGACAGTAAGTTGCTTAAAGTTTTACAAACAAACTCTACCTGTATGATAAGTTTCCACTGACAATAGTTGTGAAGGATGTAAAAAATAAACGCGAACGGTTTCAATTGGGCTGCTTAGTCGGTGTTTAAAGCCGTTCACTAAATTTGTCACGTGACATTTGATGCTCATTGTTAATCAAATAACAAGCTCACCAAGTTGCGTGATAAATCACGGCATGGCGGGACCGTTAAGTTCATCTGTATTTTTGTTTATCAATAAATAATACACGTACATATCAATATATGATACAATTCCATATGGAAAGGAAAAAGGAAAACAAATAATGAAAAACGAAAATAAAATAAAAACTAATATGAGATTACCATAAAATAACTTGAAATAAGAGCTTATCAATTTACTGACAGAGTGCGTGTATGGTATATTATTGGTGGTCTGTGCATACTTTGCTTAAAGAGATACATTGCTCATCCTCTGTTTCTCGTCTCTATACACTTTGAGGATCTTATTGAAGGCAATGGGACGTTTGGATGGAAAAGTGATCGTGTTGTCTGCAGCTGCTCAAGGCATTGGAAGAGCCTCTGCTATAGTAAAGAACCGTTTAATACTTCTTTAATACTAAAGAACATTTAATACCATTTAATACTTCCTCGGTTTAGCTTCTGAAGTTTACACTGCGCCACGGCTCACTGACAGCCACGTGTGCCACTTTGACGAGTCTAATAAATGTGTTTAGTCTGAGGGCCTTACTGTTGTCATAAATTTCACATCTGAATAAAAACATGACGTGCAAGGCCTGTCAAAATGATATTGTGATTTTTGAGGCTGTCATGTGTAGATGTATAATTCTTTGACAGTAACACTGTGGATAAAGCCGAGCCCAGCTGTGGGTAGAGTTATTCTGTTATTTTCAGACAGACTCTTTGATTGAAACAAAGAGTGTCTTAGATCATTTAGGCAAATTTTGATCTCTGTGAGTCAACAGCGTGTTATCAGCGCATTGCTGGGGGTGGTTAAGCAGCACACCTGCTAGGTGAATTAATTTACATATCAAGTGGCTATTCAAATGAGACAAACTCAGAGTCGTAGCCCCGAGCCAGTTGGCAGATTATATGAAAGCAAGGAGTGAGCTCTGTTGTAGCGCAAGTTGTGAAATTAAATTTCACTCTAGTTAAAGGCTGTTGAAAGGTATTACATTAAAATATATTTTTTATCATTTATCACATATTTTTCATATCTGAAGATTGATACATATTTTTGTACCCTATTTTGGGAATAGTCAAAATTCTAACAGTAAAGCCTAAAATATAATAGTGAAGCTATAAGTTTATCTAAGTACCTCAGATATTAGATAAACTTTTATAGCATAAATGAACCCAGCACACAAAGTAGCTTGTTTTAAACAAACATGTCTCTATCTCTCATTTTTAATATTTCAAGGCCCTATTATGTATCCTATATTGAAACTAAACCTAAAATGATTCATATTAATAGAGGTTAGTCTAGTTCATATCCATTGCCTTATGTATAGGCATGTATATATTTTATTACATTGTATATCGCTTTAACTTTTAGTAAATGGGTTGAAAATAGAAACAACAAATTGTAGGTGTTGAGAAAGTTGTGAAAAAAAACAGAAACTGTGACAGCAGAGTTTTAGTCTTCTCACAAATGAGATTCTAAACACATTCAGTGGAGAAAAGTACACAAAGCACAAAAGGCTTTTATTTGTACAGTTATGTCTTTGTGTGCACTAAATATTTTCGACAATTATTAACTGTAATACTTCTGTATAGGCTTTTGCAAAGGAGGGTGCTCAAGTCATAGCTACAGACATCAATGGAGAGAAGCTTAAAGAGCTGGACAGCATTCCAGGTGATCCTAAATGTAGGCTGGATGTGTACTGCCACCTGCTGGACGTTTGTGAAACAAACCGACCGCTGTGACTATAAACGAGATCTTTATCTGTTGTTGCCAAGCAGTTATTAATCCAGTGTCAGCGATAAGACGTTTATTTAAGATGTAATCTCAACATTTTCTTTGACTGGTATTCATTTAGTAGAGCATTAATGCAAATTTATGCAGAATTGGGAAGAACAGTGAAAAAAAATTAGGAAAAAATATTTATTACAAACAACGTCAATAATAACATTTATTATTTATAATTTATTTGTTTATTTAATATAATAAATATTTATATATTTTTTGTCTAACATAATTTAATATTATTATTTACACTGATTTCCATTGCACATTAATTTTGCCAAAATACAGTTTTATATAATTTTATATAACTTTATATTATAATATAGGTTATATAAAATGTATTTTTAATGAAAACTTGAAGCTATGAAGCTATGTTTTCATCTGGTTAAGCAGACGCTTTGATCTTCAAGCAGCCGTATCTGTATCAGACTCCTCTCCCACTAACATTTCAAAGGCAGGTGGCCTTTTTAACCCTATTTTTCATACCTCCCTATTGTGCCGGAAAATCCCATTATGTTGAAAACAAATTGCTTCAGTTCAAGGGTGAATTCTTGGAATTTTCTTCCCCTCTTTTCAGGTATTAAAACCAGAGTTGCTGATGTTACAAAGAAAGACCAAGTGGAAGCCCTGGCCAAGGACTTTGACCATGTGGACGTGCTCTTCAATGTTGCTGGGTTGTTATTGTTATGCTATATAATAGCTGAGAACTCTGAATATGATCAAACAGTAATCATTAATAGAATCACATGAACTGCTTCTGATTTCAAAAGCACCGTTTCTTTGCAGCATTCCCTTAGCCTTAATTCAGGAATGTCGCGTTTGGAAAACCTGCTTCTCATTTGTGCCTCTCAACGTGTTTGTTCAGTGCGATACACATGATCCAAATTAGAGTTGAGATATACACAGCTTAGTTTGTGAACCTGGTCTCTCCCTATATTTTCTCATTTGGATTTCCTGTAGTTCATCTTGTAAAGCATGGTGCTCGCAACGGCAGGGTCCCGGGTTTGAATCCTAGGGAATGCATGTACTGATGAAACATTGATCTTTAATGGCTGTAAGTTGTTTTGGATAAATGTATAAAATGTAAAGATTAATTTTGTTTCCTCCTCATAGACTTGTCCATCATGGCTCCATTTTGGACTGTGAGGAGTCGGATTGGACCTTCATCATGAATGTAAATGTTCGCAGCATGTATCTGATGATCAAGGCCTTCCTCCCAAAGGTCACCTTGTTATTCTCCTGTCTGTTTGTTTTATAATTTAACAAAATTTCTCATTTACTGTGTTCCACCATGTGGACGCTAGATCATACATCTGCTGCAGTAGCATCATCAACATGCGATCTGCAGCCGCTGGCGGATGGCTGCATTCCAGTTGTCTTATATGAAGTATGATATCAACAAGTCGGTCAATTTAAAATAATTTTTCCTTTTTTTTTCCCCACAGATGCTGGCTCGTAAATCTGGAAATATCATCAATATGGCCTCCGTGGCATCTAGTATCAAAGGTAAAAAAAAAAGAAAATCTGTCCAGTTGAGGCCCATTTACATTGTTGACGCTGAATTAGCTAAATAGGCTGCTGTAATACATCATGTTGTCGATTGAGATTCGACCCTTTCCTCATAATTATGTGTGGTGACTGACATTGTTCCATGTAAGTCTTGGCATATTGTTGAACCCTCATTTCCAGTTCAGCATATGCTGAAATTGGCTAAATGCCAGGTCAGGTGAAGTGTCCCTCCCCTAATCTCCTGCCCTTGATTGCATGTCCAGGGGTTGTGAACAGATGTGTCTATAGCACGTCCAAAGCTGCCGTCATCGGGCTGACCAAATCAGTGGCGACTGATTTCATCGACCAGGGCATCCGCTGCAATTGTGTCTGTCCTGGTGTGTGTCTTTGGTTTTCTCTGTTTGGTCCCATTAGTACCTGTGGCATACTGAAAGTACAACACTAATGATAAGTTTAGTCAGTTTGCTTCTGTTGATCATTCCAGGAACAGTAGATACGCCATCATTACAGGAGAGAATCCAGGGCAGACCTGATCCAGAGCAGGTACTGCATTAACCAGTGCTGCACCACATGCTAACACAGTAAACTAAAGTTAAGTTTGCTTCATTTTCAGATGGCTTTCTCTGCATACCCTTGCAGAATTGGTAATATATATACTATTTTTAAAGAACACAATGCCTTGTACTTCGGCTCATTGTCATGCAAAAAGTCCAAGAGCTTCCCATGCGCAGCTTCATACATACACAGACAGTAATTGTGTGGGAAATTAACAATACATCTTTAATCTTGTGTGGGAAATTAACAATGTTTTGCTATTTAAAGTATGTTAAAGAAGCTTATAAACATGTTTAAAAGTCATCTTAGAATGAGCAAAACAAGATGATCATGCAAAATAAAATATTTTTGTAACCCTCCGATAAAATACTCACATTCAGCACGTGCAATGCGTTAACTGTGTTGATTCCTCTTGACTGTTGCCTACAATTATTTTTTTATACTTTATTGAAACAGTTACCTCTTTACCAGTGTTTCTGTAAACACCAGTGATATAAAAACAAGTCAGTGTGTTGTTCTGTCTGTGATTGTTTTGGTTCCATCTTTCACCTATTAGGCTTTAAAAGACTTCATAGCCAGACAGAAGATTGGTAGGCTGTGCACTGCAGAAGAAATCGCACATTTGTGTGTGTACTTAGCCTCAGATGAGGTGAGTGTGCTACAGTGCACTTCATCTTTCCTGATTGTAATTGTTAACAGCCATAGATTATTAATGGTTTTGTTAACAATACTCAAAGCAGTTTTGTCTCCGCAGTCTGCCTATGTAACAGGAACAGAAGTCGTCATTGATGGAGGATGGAGGCTCTGAGGACATTTTAAAGCATTTACTAAAAAAGCTTGCATTGAATTTACCTTTCAGGGGACTGAAGACAATAATATTGGTCAATAATCACTGCTCGATAGTCATGGTGTCTTTCTCGCTCTCAGTAGATTCCTGTCTAGCATGTTTTCCATTAATCTATTTGATCCTAAAAAGTTTTGAAATTATTAACCGCAGACTATGTCCATTATTTTTCTATATATATTTTAATTCTAGGAAATGTTACTAGATCAATTCAGGTTTGTTTTTAAGATGTATTGTTCATGTATTTTTACATTGTCCCAAATGTAGTTAATATTATTTGTTTGTATAGTATGTATTGTAACTTGTTCCTTTTTGGGCATTTATGAATAGCAAGCAAATAGACCATAATTCGGTTTTACTAATTATAATTAGCAATTATATAATAATTTAATTATTTTTAACAGCTACGTGGAACGCTTTAACATAAATAAAGACATAAATACACAGAGGCGCTTTGGCTGCTTTAGTCCGTTGCTGCGATGCGTAAACGGCGCCGCCATGTTGGACCGGGCAAGATTGTCCTATAGCCACATAGAAGTGAACGGGGGAGCTGCGCTTTCATGTATTAAAAACCACAACATTTGCAATTCTCAACCGATTTTAATGGTCTTCGTGGAGTACTTAAACGATATGTCAATTATGATCTAAAGTCTTAATTTTTAGATTTGGAAAAAGAATCATCATAAGGCTTTTTGGTTGTCATTGTAGCTTTTTTGGTGCAGGTCAAAACACTGCAGCTTCACCCAAATCAAATAACGAAGTTGTATATATTTATAATGTAAGTATATATTTATAATACGTATATATTTATAATGCAAGAGTATATTTATAGCACAACATTACCATAATAAGGGAAAAAAATAATTTTATACATATACTACAGTAATAATTCGATTAGTTTAAGATAAATTGAACAGTAAAAACGCTGTCAGTAATGTGGAGGTTACAGGTGTCAGAATTTCAGGGGACACGCATAAGTGAGTGACTTACTACAGTCTTATAAACACACACCATATGTCGCACCGCTCACCAGTCCGATAAAGGACCATATGGTCCGAGCGTTGTGTTTAGTCCTGACACAATCCGATTAACCTGTTGAACAAACCAGTCGCTTTTTCGCCTAGTACCCGTAATATATCCGTAAAGGTCATTGATAACGCTTCATCAAACCCTGAGAATATGCAGAAGTGTTACTAGCGACTGATATTTCCCCCGTTACGGTGTTGATGGCCGGGAGCTTGTGTGCCATGACTGCAAGAGTCCAGCGAGCATAGAACAGAAGCGCAGCGCCATGGAGGATGTCCTGTCCAGACCCCATTCATCTTACTCCACATACTCACACAGGACCGAGGATGGACCCTCCGCCATGGGAAATCATGCTGAAGTAGGTTACTAGTCAATGTTTACGCTTTTATCAGGCAAGTTAGTAGGATTTTAAAGATTTTTTTTCTAGGTTTAAATAAAGAAAACAAACAATGATTTTCGAGGGTCACAGATTTTTGGACCCCGTTTTATTTGAATCCAAATTTCATGACTTTACATTTAGAGTACATTTACAAATTATATTAATGAATATAATACACTTGTTACTATGTGTTACTATGAAAACACGATCGTTCTATAAATAAGATCTCTCATAATGCTTTAATTATTTGTTTTTACTTAAAATTCCTTGACATTTAAGTTGTTAAGCGTCTAAGCTCGTGACAGAAAGATCGTAGGTTTGAGTGCCACAAGGGGAATCATGAACTTTCACTATTGTGTAAGTATTGTAATAGTGTATTGTACCCAACAGCATGTTGCTCCAGGGGGCGCTGTCTGTGTAATTTATATACTGTATATTGTATTGGATAAGCACATTTTGGTTTTATTACTAAGATCACCTCTTCTCTCTCTATGTTTTCATACAGTTTCACCTCACCAGTCACACTGGCCTGGTGGTTGGTAAGCGCCCAGAAAGCCCCAACACTAGTTTAACTGAAGAGACCATATGTGTCCCCCGATTGGTGTCTTCGGTGGACGCATGCACCAACACGGACCCTCCGTACGAGTGTTGCCCTTGGCTACGCAGGTTATGCCCCTGCCCACCCAGAGGCCTGCTGGCCACCATAATCACCAAAGGTAAGAACTGAGTGAAGAATCATTGCTAACCTGTCTCCAGTATGACATTGCTAACCTATCAACCTTGCCTCAGTGATTACCAGTGATGGATACAGTGATGGATACAGCTGTGGTTTGTCTTTTCCCTGTGCAGTGAGCATGGCTGCGGTGCTCTTTGGTGTGGTGTGGTCCATCACAGAAAAGGAATGCCTTCCAGGCGGAAACCTGTTTGGAATCGTGACCTTGTTTATCTGTTCTGTGGCTGGAGGAAAACTGTTCGGACTCATACGCTTCCCAAACCTGCCGCCATTGCCTCCTCTCCTTGGTATGAGCTGCTTATCTGAATCATAAGCAAATAATGGCCCCACTGCTTACAGCCTTTTGGACAGTATTTACTGTATGCTGTCTGCTGTTTTTGCAGTATGGTAAAGAATTGTGCAGACGTTGTGGAAAGAATTCTATTAACTTGCTTGGAACTAAAGCAAATAGTAGGTAGAGCAGTTTACCTCAGACTGATTTCTTTTTGGATGCTTAAAGATTGTGCTAAAACAAATGCGAAGGACACCAACTGTGTCCTTCGATTGTAAGTGTTAAAAAGAAGTTTTAGTACAACTGTCACAGCTCCAAAATAAACTTTCTGTGTTGTTGTAGCGTGTCATGTTAAATATCTCTTATTTCTTTGTAACTGCAGTGGTCGGTTTCACACTCAGCGTGTTAAAACGGTAATGAATAAGCTTGGGAGTTCAGTTCTGTTGTCTTCTCCACGTGTGTCTGCAGGCATGCTGCTGGCTGGATTTATCCTCCGAAACATCCCTGTGGTGACCGACGCGGTTTACATTGATGTTAGATGGTCTACATCTCTGAGAAACATCGCCCTGGCTGTCATTCTGGTCAAAGCTGGCCTGGAATTGGACGGCAAGGTGTGAAACCAGTGTGGGAGAAGATATTTCGTAACTTTATGCTTCTTTAAGTCGCTTCATCATTTTCTCATAACTGTCAAACTGTAGAAACTGAGAAAAATATCTAATAATAAAATAACTGATCCCGCCTCTTACCTGGCCTTGATACCACCTACGTAAAATACTGAAAGATTATGTGTATTGACTAGTCAGATGTGTTACATTGTGATTGCGCCCCACATATTATTAACATGAAGGTTTCTACTGACGTTTTTGAAAATAACTGCACATTTCAAGCTTCAGAAACAGACTGTTATTGACCTATTATGACAGTTAAATTAAATCGGTGGATGTTCACAGGCTCTTGTGTTTATTCTAGGCCCTGAAGAAGTTAAAGGCAGTGTGTATACGTCTGTCTATACTTCCCCTCACCTTTGAGGCAACCACTATGGCTGTGGTCTCCTATTTACTGTTGGGTCTTCCGTGGGTCTGGGGCTTTATTCTAGGGTAAAGTAATCTTTCTGATAAGACATGGAGCTTCTTTGAATGATCTACGGCTACCAGCCTGATTTCACCTGTTCTCTGCTCAATAGGTTTGTTCTTGGGGCTGTTTCTCCGGCTGTGGTCGTTCCATCCATGTTGCTTCTGCAGAAGGAAGGTTATGGAGTAGAGCAGGGTATACCTACTCTTCTCGTCGCAGCCTGCAGCTGTGATGATATTGTCGCCATCACCTGCTTCACCACCTGCCTGGGCGTGGCCTTCGCAACAGGTGAGACAAAAAGCTTTTCCTGAAGGCGGTACTCGATATGTCATGTATGATCATAAAAATTAGTTTTCTCAACTATTTCGTCTTCACTTCCTTGACTAATTAACTAACACACCGCCACTTCAACTTCCTTTATTTAAAACAAATCGCCGCCTTATACTGTGTTGAAATACCTGTGACCTGTCTATAGCACTTATTCATTGTTGCCTCTTATTGTTGTTGAAATTGCTTCCTTGTCCTCATTTGTAAGTCGCTTTGGATATTAAAGCGTCAGCTAAATGACTAAATGTAATGTAAACGTTTTTAAGTGTTAAATTTCTTAATTTTTGCAATATAGTTTGATATATTAATATACATATTTAATAATAAATTATAAATAAATAATACACATTTATAATATTATAAAAAATACATGCGT
>JAZGTJ010019754.1:0-10739 GCA_036877575.1 Botia almorhae | reverse complement strand
GATCAGCAAGCGTATGACATTACATTGAGAGGTGGAGATCAGGCAACATTATGCCTGATGAGGGACTGTTAATATAATTCAGTGTAACCCCTCTGATCTGCACATTAAAGCAGCACTTTGCATTAGGGGCAATGATCTCGACAGCTTCACCTCACAACGGCTGTCACTCATCTGCTATGCTTTTCCATCTTTTGGCCATGTAAATCTTCTGTAATCCAGTTTGAGTACGTTTCACAGTTTAATTACAGTGATTTAATTTAATTTATTTAGTGTTTATTTACAATACGGTTTCAACAAAATTGAACATTAATAACTACAATTTGTCTCGGCTCTAAATCAATCAAGCGATACTGAACGAATCTTGAAAAACAAATAGGATCTAAAAAAAAGACTCTATAATACTCCACACTGTAAATTCCTTTGAACAAGACAGATTTAATTATCATAATAAACCACATTCTATATAATACCTATATATGGAAACCTAAAAATAAAGTTAAAGTATATCGTGTTTTACCGCTATTGCACAAAGTGTAACAGCATCCATTACGCAGCAGGATATTACTGCCAACTGTCGACCATCAGAACAGATAGATAAATATCCTGCTTTGTATTGATTTTGTGCTTTCTCTGTTCTATTTTCAGCCCGGAGATCTTTAAAATACATTAGTAAAGCTAAATAATGCATTATTGGTGGAGACAGAAAGTTAGGCCTGGCATACGGGCAATCGAATCCCCTATTGGTGACACTGCTCATTTAAATATAACTAACTAGCCTTGCTTTGACATCATCACTGGTTTGACCAACATGGTATCATGGCAACAACCTGAAGCCCTGAGACCCAGGCTGAACCAGACAGTTTGGCACCTAAAAGAGAACAATCTCATGCCAGATGCTAATGTGCTGTCAAAACTAACATTTCTTGGCCCACCAGTTCAGTAAAATTGGAAACAGACAGCTCACAGCGATTGTTTTGAAGCTAATTATCTATAAAAAAAGTGACATTGTTATTTCCGCAGAGAATAGGCTGTGTGGATGTGAATTTTATTAGAAGGTCTCAAATGGCATTTCTATTCACAATATGCAGCAAAAACGATTCAGTCCATCAAATACGAAAACATTATATTTTATTGACAAGATGATGTCCAAAGTTTGCCCATCACAGTTTTAATGATTAAATTAAAATGCCATACATTTGATTGATGACAACTACATACACAGAAATATTAACATAACACACTGGACAGTTATAGCCTCACATTAGCTTCAACAAAGCATCACTTACATCCAGGGCCCCCTGATTGTATACTGCTCTGGGTCCCAGTATTTTTGGGCACCTAGAATCACTCCCACTTTTTCCCATAATTTCCCCCACCTTTTCCCCATATCCCCTTTTCCATGTTAGTCTGCTAACATGGATCATGGTCCACCTGGAAACATGGGGCTGACCAAAGCGAATTGTGTTTGGTGTCGGCCTATTGGGTGGACCCTAGCCAATGAAAGCTAAGTGATGGAGTCCAGAGAGTTTGCCCTCAGTCTGAAGCTCCAAACTTGGCTGAAACGGAGACAGAAAATAGGATACAAAAACAATTCATCATAAATCTTAAAGCATTTCTTCAAACGTTTCTTATTTTCCTGGGTATCTCTAAAGACCATCGTCTGCAGGTAGAGAAGCAGCCGCAGAAAAGACTGGCGGGTAAGAAAACATGTTCATTGGCCACTAGTGTGGCTCCCTCAGGCCAAGTCCAGCTTTAGAGTAACAGAGAAACCTGCATCGCTATGGCGACTGACTGCTGATGTAGGCAGTGCCAGAGGGCATATCCCATTGCTTATCCTCACAAACCCCACTGGCCTTCATTGAGAATGGGGCTGAATGTAGCAGGAAGTTGCATTCAGCACAGCCACCGGTCAGTTCTGTGCCTTTGTACTGTCAAAATCTTGACTTCTGGCATTAAATCAGAGCTTCTCGACCCTGGGGTCACGACTCCATGCCGATTATTGGAGAACTTTAACAATGAACCAAATGTGATAATAGAAAACAAATCTATGCTTTTGGTTCAGTTCTATCTTGTTATATTATACTCTAATCAAGCAAACAAAATCAAATTCCTGCAGATATCTTTCTAAAGTCCCTTCAGGTCCTGATAGCAAGACAAAGTGGTCTTAATGTGGAAGGTGCAGAACCAAAATTTTTGTCCAATCATTGCATTCGGTCTGGTGAGGGGGAGGTGGACAGCGCTTTGAAGGAAGGGCAGGATCTTATGCTTTCAAAGCTTGGCTGCTATTACCTCTCCGAAAGTGCCTCTCCTACTAATACTTTCTTTACAGAACACTAATTTATAAATGTTGACAGGAGTATATGGAGCGCATATTGTGCATTGGTGCTTTAAGCAGCATGTGTAATATGAGGCATAATTACAGCAGCAATTAATATTGCGGCATTTTGTGTACATAATAGAGCCCAGCGTGCTTTGAAAAAACATGCAATTTGGATGCTTTAAAATGAGCTGCACAGCCTCCACAGACCCCCACAGAGAGGCCCATATATAAAACCTCCATTATGAGCGAAACCTGCTCCCCCCTGAGAGCCTAATTCTACAAACAACAGGCACAATGTTGCTGACGCATAGGTGGAAGTGTATCATAGTTTGGATTGAATTGTTTCAGAGCCGTCCATCGATTTAAATTTTAATTACGATACACTGATTACTTCAGTTATTTACATACATCAATACATGCTCAAAAACGACATGCTTTAAATTGGATAAAGCCTTATTCAAAACCAGATGATGAATGAAAAAAATAGCGGTCTTCCCCAAAAAAACTAATAAATCAAAATACACAAATGGTAATATTTAATAGATATTTTAGCAAATGAAGCTAAATGTTTGTTTTAATCTACATGCATCTAATCTGTAGATACATGGCCAAGCAGACATCATTAATTGTATCATTAATTAAATGGAGGACAGATCTATGTTCTAGGAGGCTCCTAACACATCATTTAGAGACCCCGTCCGGACCCTGTGCTTTACAATATTAGCGTGTCCCAAGACCCCTACATTCTATTGTCTGTAGCCGCTGCAAAAACATAAAGGCGGCGATTGAAGCTTGAATTGCCACCAAATTCCCTAATTACAATTAGGGGGCGTGATTAATAGCGCTAATTTTACTATTGTGTTATTTTGTCTTTATGATTAATCACACTAAATTAACGTGTGAAATTGACACCCTAATTCTTTTTGTGTTCTCCTTAATAAAAGATCTCATTCTGTCACAGACCGCAGAACTAAACTTCAGAGATGTCCTGTGAGGACGCGAGGATTTAATCCTGTTTAATTAAATTACATTTGCAACAAGAAAGTGACGAGGAACAAAGAAAAATCGTATGTGCATTTCGTACAAATCACAGCGATAGATTATCGCATTGTCACATCTGTTGTCGATTTTCACTCAATTAATCTTAAGCACATGCTTTTTCTGAAAACGCAAGTTTGGCATAATGGAATGAGCTTTTGTAATTCAGTAACTCGCACAATAACTCCCGGCTGGAGTTATTGTTGTAATGAACTAAACGGTGTAATATAGTGCATAGAGGTGTATTGGACTGTCAAGAAACTATATCAAGCTTGTGCACCTGTGAAATTGAAGCTTGTGCTGTATCGTTTGCATAAAATCAACAGCCTATAAGTGTTTCTTGAGGTGCTGAAATGAGACAAAAGGGTGTGTTTGTTTTGCTCGTCAAATTATCACATTTCTGGGTGTGTATTTGTGTGTGTGAATGAGGAAGTACATGAAACTCCTAAAAATGTCATTACCTCCCCTCTTGTTTAGCTTGGCGTATCCAGGTGCATAGCCACTGGTGAACACAGAGGAGCTGGTGAAGGCATTATGAGGCAGTGGTGTGACCAGAGCTTCATCACATTTCTCTGTGGAAGAAGAAAATGGAAACATTATGATCACATGAAATAATGTACATCACTCAAGCAGCACTTTACATTTTTGAACAGTCAAA
Source organism: Botia almorhae (assembly GCA_036877575.1). Taxonomy (NCBI): domain Eukaryota; kingdom Metazoa; phylum Chordata; class Actinopteri; order Cypriniformes; family Botiidae; genus Botia; species Botia almorhae. The sequence goes on along the minus strand of JAZGTJ010019754.1, from coordinate 6,723 downwards.
ATGCTTTTGCCACAAGCTAAGTGCGGAAGTAATGAGTGAGCCCCATGTTTACTGAGAAGAGTTCATCAAGGTAGACCTCTGGACTGCTGCCTCTGTTTACAGTATGGCATATTAAATAGCAGAAGCATTTGAAGGATGTTGTCTGTGGTCCATTGGTCATTACCAAGTTAACAGTTTTAGGCTGTAAGAACATTTCTGTAACATTCTAGGAACGTTTAAACATGAGTTTTTTGGCATAAATCCAATATAATTGCTTCAACGTATTTGCTTCTACTAACTATTCGGGACTAATTTTATTGATATATTATACATAGCATTAAAAAACATTCTACTAATGTAACTGCAAAAATGTTTTGGATAATGTTAAGAGAACATTAGCCAACATAGGAAGAATGTTCCCTGTTATCTGGCTGGAAGTGTGGCATACACTGGTCTCTCCTCAGGTGTAAATTGGAATTCACACTCACAAAATATTGCAGTGAAAAGGTGTCATTTATCACTATTTCCTCACACAAGTCATTAATTTCAAGGACAGTTTGCGATTTGAGGCAACATGAGGGACAGCAACTGTTGGAAAGTCGAGCAGAAAGTATGCAAATGAGCAGCAATGTGATGTGGCGAAAACCAATGGCAGTGCAAAGAGTGAGGTTCATGTGAGGCAAATCAAGATCAAGCAGTTGGATGCTACAGTCGAGTGTGACTGCTAACAGCCAACGGTTCAGCAACTCTGTGACCTCCTGTGATGTAATTGCCATCTTTGTGAACACACTTTAACATCACGTCTAAGCCAAAAATAGCCAAAGTTCTATTTTAATTAGATGAGGACAATGAACAAAAAACGTACATACATCAAATAAATACATAATCAAATTAAGTGCTGTGTCAGGTCCATTCAGTGTAGACATGTTCTTTGATTATAATATACCAAATTCACAAATATTGTTCATTTTACACATTCTGTTTTTATTTAAAGGAGACATTGTCTAAAAAGGGTTCCAAATATGTTCCAACTTTCCCACAATGCAACACAGAAAAGTTTTTAACGGAACACCGGAAGACAACAGAACACAACAGGACACATCGAACTGCACAAACATTCTGGTGATGAGCGGGAAAACCGCTTCAGTGAATGTAAAGACAGCTCTGAGATACAGACCTGTCCCAGAGCAGCCACAGCCGAAATGACTGATAACCGCAGTTTGGTGTATTCAACATGAAAGCACAAACAACACATCCTCTATATTTGCCTTCAGCTGCGACGCGCTACATTCAATCACCATCCCTGCGAGGGGGGAAGGAGCTGTTGATATGTGAGGAGGGTACAGAGACTAGAGATGTCTGCTGCCTGATGCCTCCTCTAATGAGTATCTGCCATGCTAAAGCATTATTTGTCTCTAAATCCCAAGTCAAATTGGCCTTTTAACCAGGAGCATGAAATAGAAACACACTTCACACACATACGGCCGTCCCCTACACTGATAGCTGTATCTTTTTATCATTCACGTTCACATCAGACGATCCCCGCTGCCCATAGGACACGTGGAAATGATGCGCTCTGTCACAGGAACTGTCTGAACCTGTTGGCGGATACCAGAAGTGCCCAATTACAGTTGACATTATGGTGTCAGGAGAGAGTAATTACCGTAATCTGAATGATATTGCCGTGACGGTTAGAGATCGAAAACAGACAATTAACGATTTAAAAACTCAGCAGCATTCTGGGATTTCTCTCGCAAGCCAGAAGAGACACTGGGCAGAATTTGTAGACAAGCTTCAATGGGGGGAATCGACTGAGTTTAGCCAGGAAAATAGTGGTATTTGAAGTTCACTAGCAAGGAACTGTCATGAGTAACATAATATCCTATTAAATATTCAGGTGTGAAGGCTGTGTCCTAATACAGTTTAGTGACAGAAAGGTCCAAATTTGTACAACCAAAAACCCAGCTAACAGGGAACGTTCTGAGAACATTGGATAATGTTCTCTAAAGTTTTCTTAACGTTATCAAAAAATGTTCTTGCAGTAAACACTTATGTTCATCATATATCATCATTATATATATATATAACATCATACTTAAATTGTTAGTGGAACATTTTAAAACCAAACACTAACATTAATACAGAGACTGAGAAACTGGAAGTTGTGAACATTCCTTAAACATTCCAAGTAAATTTTAATGTTAAAGTAAATGTTTTGTTATTTAATGGAAATGTTAGGGAAATGTTCTCACAATTTAAAATTGTAGGGGAGTTAAAGGTTTAAAATCCTAATGACTAAAGCTTTGTGTGAGAAAATCACTTAACCTCTGGTCTCCAGAGGACTGACACTTTAGTAAGTGTTCTGTAAGTTGCTTTGGACAAAGTTAGAAAGCAAGAGAGACAGAAAAAGACATGCAAGAGACTTTACACCAGTTATCTGGCCTGTACTTCATCAAATCAGGAAACTCAAAGAGGACATTGTGAGCACACCCCTGACTGTAACATTGTGGAAAGGAACAAATGAAAATGATCATGTGTTTAATTTACTTTGAAGAGAAAGCCATGGACTGACTCACTGGTGTGTCATTAATTATACTCCGCATTTCAGGGTAAATCATTTCGAAATAAGCCGTTAAAAGTAAAAAAAATTATTCAGTTAATTTATGAGTCTGCCTTCATGAGCAAATGTTTCTATCCATTAGTCGCTGCAAACATTATAAAGCAAGTATGCTCATGACATCATCCTAATCCACTGTAGCAGATTGTTTCAGAAGTTTGTATTAAATAATTCATTTTGAAGCTTTGTCTCTGATGACGTAATTTTGACACACAATACACACCGCTTGCCTTGCGATCATCAAGGAGTTTCTGAGACTACAGAGAAGATCTGCCTGACTCAGACTGAGAGAAACAGGCCTTTTTTCCGAGGTAAGTGCAGAAAGCTGAAACAGTGGAAATCAGATGGATCATCTATCAGGATCGTGGCAAGACACATTACAGAGAGACCTGCAAATCGTTGTTCAACCCTAAAACAAATTTTCACCATATTCCGGAGAAGAAACGAAGAAGAAATGTCACAAAAATAGATTTACTCATCCATGTGACATTTTCCTCTGAACAAATACTTCAGCCCTGAGCAAATAGCACGCTGTCTCTCCAACGCTCACCAGCGGAGTGACCATAATGATGAGCTGTCCGTTCTATCATTTGTACACAGTATGCCTGACAGTATTACAATCTGAACAAAGAGAACATGATGAGTAAAGACCAGCCCCCTTTTGAAACACACGCCAAAAAAGAATCGCTGCCGTTCTTGAACTCTTTGATCTACAGACATAATTTGGTGTAGTTTAAAAAACAAACACTTGGGATACTTCTGCATCAAATACTTGTGCATCGCTACAATTAAAAATTGCAAAAATTATACTTGTGCTCAAACTAATTTCCTGAACATACCTTCCCGTGGTCAGACAATTAAACAGTCCATTGGTTTAGCCGATAATGGAGGGTCAGGTTGCTCAAACAAACAAATCAATGCCCAACAGAGATCCAATGTTTAGACTTGTAAATAGAATTCAGCCTACTAATGACATACCTATAGTTGATTCTGTTTTAAACTGGAGTAGTTCAACATCCACCATACTCCATCCATATACTTCAGCTTTAAATATATTGAGAAGTAAAAGTAAATATTTTTATTAAACATTGATAAAAGTTTACCACTTAAACTTTACAAAAGTCCTCTTGATTTTGTATCAAGTAATGTTGACCTCTAACACAAATTTTGAAAGCAGCTTTGCTTCAGCTTTGTTACTTTACAACATCATTTAAACAGCAGTTCTTACATCCTTCAGCTTTTAAATGACACAGCGGTTGCTAAGATATTTTTTTCACAGTTTAAACAGGAATTACATACAAATAACCAGCAAACGGGTCAATGGTGAAGCACCTGTCTTTAACTATAACAGTTCATTTCCATTTAAGCCCTGAAAACATTCATTTATTTCTTATTTATCTGAACAACTCTTGTTATTATAACAGATGAAGGTACTGCATCAGAAAACAGATATGAAATATGTAAATGTAGTCAATGAAATCAAAAAAGCGTGCCAAAATAATGCTATGAAAGCAACATGGGAAAAGAAACAATGGAGACATTACGCATTCTCTGTTACTGTACACAACACTGTAAAAGGGGAATTATCTGTTTGTTTTGTGTAACATGGGTCAGTATGTAGGAGAGTTTAAGAAAAGTTAGTTCTGTCCATTGTTCCATCTTTACAAAAACTATTTACAGATATTAAGACTTTTTTTTATCTGGGTACTGTGGGAAAGATTACTGGTTGTTATGGGAGGGTTATGAGCCCGAGGAAGACACATCACATACACAGCATGGTCATTATCTCATGCCTATCTCATTCTTCTCTGAATTCTGCAAGACACCCTTTTTTCCAGAACAGTAAATCTAGTTTTATGTCCAAATTAATTTTCTAGCAGTATGTGGCCACAATAACAATGAAACATGGCAATTCAATATTCTTAAGTGTGATTAAACCAAGAAAATTGTATATCAATAATAGATATCTTTATGCTATTGTCTAATATTTCATTTTCTTAGTTTAAAGATTCTGCAACATTCTGTAACAACATCTAAGAACAAACTAAAAGTACACTGACGGGTGAATTCAGTACACTTGTTTATTGATTGTGGCTGCAGTACCCCAGCTAACAATTTAAGTTGAAAAAATGTTTCCAGAACATTTTCATTAAGTAACAAAAAGTTAATGTTATTGTAAAAACATCAATTTTTTTAGACATTGTATTAGCGTTATTGCTTGGGTATGAGAATGTTATAACATTTTTAAAATGTTCCACTAGCAAGTAATAAATGTTGTAAATATATGATGTTAAAAGCTTTCTACCAATTTTACTGCAAGAATGTTTTAATAACCATTAGAAAACGTTAGTCAATGTTCTGAGAGTGTTCTGTGTTACATGGGACATCAAATTAAGTACAGCGTTGGATCCGTACACATATTCACATGCACTAAGCAACAGTGAATGCTTTGAGCATTTTAAAGAGCAGATGGAGTAGTCCAGGTCACAGCGGTGGGGGGATGCTGTGCAGCCCAGTGAAGTACTGTATGCCAGATTACAGCAGACTCCTGAATGCTTCACAACCTAGAGCTGGTAACCATCTTAGATATGGGAAGTGAGCCGCATGGATTTCATTCAGATTCATTTAGTGAATCAGGGGCTAAAACAACACAAACAGAACAAATAACACCCCCCCCCAACAAGTTTAATGAGTTTTTACAGGTCATTTGCTTGCAAGCTGTGTCTAAAATAAAGACTTTAGGAATACTAAGATTACGCTGATGTTCTGTTTAATGCAGATGTGGTCAGTTTAGTCTCTGGGGAGAAGATCTGTTGTTTATCAAGTCAGTGTCTTTGCGGATGTGTAAACTGCAGTGCTTTGATTCAGTATCTTCAGTATCTGACCATGTGTTCTTTTCATAGTTTCTACTGTCTTTTGGGGCCAATGAATCATCTGAAACTGCTGAAAATTAACAAGGTAAACTACCATACCCATTTACTTATTGTAAATATATATTAAATCTATACATACTGTATATGATTCATTCACTCCAGTGTGAAGTCAGTCAGTCAAAGACTGGCCTCTTAGATTCAATGCCTACAGCAAAATTGTTGAATAAATAAAAAAATAAACTCAACAAAACATCTTTTGTCTTCTATCTCAATGTGCACCTGTGCTTGATGAGAACATCTTGTCCTGTTGGCTACTGGTTGTCACCTGGGTGTTGCCAGAAAGCTGAAGGGGGCATTTTAATCATAGTCAGGTCTCGACTGACTGCTCTACTCAGGCAAAGCCGAGTGATCAGTTTCTATGCAAGATCAAATTCAGTTTTTCCTCCATCCAATTCTGTGAGAATCTGACAAGTCTGATTTGCCAAAGCCCCCAGGAACATCTGATTGTGTGTGTGTGTGTGTGTGTTTCAAGTAACTCAGGTAAAGATGATGGATACACGCATGGAGGATTAAAAGCATTTTGAAAAATGTTGCTGTCAACGGAAGTCACACGGTGTGGTGGGATCAGGTTTACAAGAGTAATTACAACCATTTCAGCTATAAGTAATGGGCCCTTATGGGTTCAACAATAGATTATCATCTTATCAGTTCATAATTCATCTCTCTACAGTAATGGAAACTCACATTCAACTGCTGATCATTTATAATAGGAAAATCGATAAAATGAAATACGAAAGGTAATATGAAAAGCGAGTAACATTAAAGTTGATTAGAGGAAGGGTAGGGAAAAGGCAATTCATAGTATATATATACATATACATACATATATATATATATATATATGTTTATGAATTTCAGTATTTCAGTAAGTTCAGTATTTTGTATGGTCCCCTTTAGCTTTAATGACAGCATGCCCTTAAGCTAGCATAGACTCAAGTTTGCTACTCCAAGTTTGAGTCTATGTTACCCCAGTATGATTTAATAATCTTTTTTTAAAAGATCATATTGTGTGCTTCAATGAAAGCAATAAAATCTGACCTTATAGCTTTATGTTTATTTGTTTATTTGATGAGTTACTAAAACTCTGATTTTTTTAAACCTGAAAATAAACAATCAGTACCTATCTATAAATGAATCAATATAATCTTATAAACTGCTTATCTATCTATCTATCTATCTATCTATCTATCTATC
>JAZGTJ010019752.1:0-10740 GCA_036877575.1 Botia almorhae | reverse complement strand
TTAAGCTAAAGATGAACTTTATTATAAAAGCTATAATATCCATTATGCTGAGTGACCAAGTGAATCTAAAGTCTGTGTCACATCCTTCAGAATAACAGATAAAGCACAATCTTCTGTCTTTAACTTACACAACACAAACAACAGAGAGAATGTGGATTAAAAAATCATTCATAAGTTATAATTTATAATCATTTAAAGTAATCTTTTCTTTGTTTTAATAATACATCTTCCTTCCACAGGATTTAGGGACTATAGGGGGACCTTTTTGTCTGACATAGAAAACAGGGATATGGTCCCCAAAAAGAAAATGTTACACATTTTAAAGTTAAATGCATCAGTCAGTCGCACAACACATGATAAATGAGTTAATAAATGGCCAAAACATAGTCTTTACTGTACGAGTTCTAGTTAAAGCTACAAAAGTTATTCAGTTAAGAACAGGAATATAAGGCTGCTGTCACTTTAAGATCTAATGCAGATGGTTCCTGGTTCGAGCACACAGTCTGCGTTCTCTGTGGGTGTTTGACCTGCAATAGACTGGCCATCTATTCAGGGTGTACCCTGCCTATGGCTTGAGATGCTGGGATAGGCTTCAGTGAGTTTAGAGAATGGATGGATTTGTACATTTACAGCAAGTGCAGTAAGCAGGGGAAACGTTTGTCTGCTTTGTGTGTTTTTTGTACATAAAACTGTCAGACTGCCTCTGTGTCCATCAGAATGGCTGAGTCATTAGCCATTTTAGAAAAACAACTAAAAACTCTCTTTTCTCCGTAACTCTCTTCTTAAAAAAACAAAAACAAAAAACCTTCTTATACTGTTGAAATATCTGAGACCTGTCTATATCTATGCACTTATTCACTGTTGCCTCTTATTGTAATTGAAGTTGCTTCCTTGTCCTCATTTGTAAGTCGCTTTGGATAAAAGCGTCAGCTAAATGACTAAATGTAAATGTGTTTGTGAAGTATGGGAGTTAAAGCAGCAGTGGGGGAGGGGGTCTGACTGGTTGAGTGACAGGTGCTTTACTGAAACAACGGTGCAAAACACAGCATTAGAGATCTTTGTTATTATGGGAGGTGTAAAAATATTTTCGGTTAATTTTGAAACTGTGGTGGGAACAATTAGACCAGGGGTGTCAAACTCATTTTAGGGTGAGGGCCGGATGAGAAGAAATGTGACCATGTGCGGGCCGACACTCTTACTCCTTTTTGGGAAAACAAAGTTGTCCAAGTATGAACATATGAACATTAACTATACACTAGAAATTAAAACTTTCCTTTAACAAATAAAAATAAATCTAGATTGCATTAGGTTTGGCCTACGCACGTACGTATTATGATTTTAATACCTGCTTCCTGACACCCGACTTCTCTTTTTCTCGACCAGTGCATCAACATCAGCAACCAGTTTTTGAGCCGTTGCCACTCTCATAATGTCATTGAGATGTCTGTGTGTGAGTCGCAGGTTGGACTTGTTATTGTTCATTACAGAAAATGCCTGCTCGCAGAGATATGTCATCCTGAACATGCTGAGGATTTTGGACACAAAACCTGTCATTTAGGGGAACGTCAGTCCGAGGTTTTGGTAAAATAAATCCACAGTGGCTTATGCGAATTTGTCTTTCAAAGGTGTGTTGCACTGCAGTTCGATTAGTTCCATTTGGAGTTCCTCGGTACATCTGTTGCGCTCGCAGTAAACGGTGAACGGAAGAGAGAGAATTCCTTCTTAAGTTCACTGAAGACCTGAAAGCGATTTTTTCACAATTGTTTCTTTGTATTTGTCCATGTTGTCTTTGTCGTGAGTGGTGTACACAGATTTTAAAGAGGGAAAATGAGTTGGGTTACCTTGGGAAAGCTGTGTCGCCCACAGATCTAGTTTCATCTCAAGTGCGCGAATGCAATCGTAATATTCAGTAACGACTTTGTTGCGGCCTTGCATCTTAGTATTGAGCACATTTAAGTGCTCGGTTTTGTCCACCATAAAAGCAAGGTCCCGAACCCACTCTGGGTCATCCAGCTCAGTCATCGGTTTTCCCTTGTCTTTCATGAACCGACTGATTTCTGAGCGCAGTTCAAAGAAACGTTTGAGCACGGCTCCCCTGCTCAACCAGCGCATTTCAGTGTGGTGGGGTAGACTGAGAAATATTTTTCTCAGATAAAAAGGCATCAAATTGCAGATGGTTAAGCCCCTTTGCTCTGATGAAATGAACAGTTTTTATTACCACATTCATAATATGGTGGCCTTTTTCCCGACCATGGATGGAGCGCCATCCGTTGCCACACTAACAGCGTGACTCCAGTCAACTTCCAGTCTTTCCAGAGCACCAATGAGGCTGGCGTAAATGTCGCTGGAAGTAGTCGTGTCTGTCATTGGAACCAGCTCAACAAATTCTTCAGTGATGTTCAAAGATTCATTAACTCCACGAATAAATAACCCCAGCTGAGCTACGTCGGTAACGTCAGTACTCTCATCGAGTGCTACAGAGAAAGCAATGAATGTCTTAACTTTGTCTTTCAGCTGACGGTTCATGTCTCTTGCAAGGTCTAGAATTCTTTTAGCCACAGTACTTTTTGACAAGCTAATACTGGCAAAAGCCTGTTTTTTCTCAGGACACACAAGCTCCGCTGCCTTTACCATACACTTCTTGACGAATTTTTCCCTCTGAAAATGGCTTTGATGCCGCTGCCATTTCATTGGCAATCAAATAGCTGGCCTTTACAGCATCATCAGTCCCTGCTCTTTTTGTGAACATTGCTTGCTTTTTTTTAAAGCTGATGCTAAATCATTAGCCTTTTCTGTTCGGAGCTGTCCAGTGTATTTATCATATTTCTCTGCGTGTATGTCATAGTGTTGTTTAATGTTGTATTTTTTTTTGCGCAGCCACGGCTTGTGAGCAGATTAAACAAATTGGCTTGCCGTTGACCTCACAGAAGAAATATTTCTTTTTCCATTTCTCCTGAAATATCCGCCCTTCTAGATCTATTTTTCTTTTTTTGAGCATTTTTAAAATTGCGAGTGCTTGCCACACATCTTCAGTTAGCCAACGTGATCGAAATTTGATTTAGGCGCCGCTTTAGAATGCGCATGCGTGTTAAAGGTTCCGGCTGAAGCGCAATAATTAAATGATCAATGATAAAATAAAAAAAATGAATAAAACCAAAGACAATATTGCAGCGAATACCCATACATAGACTTTATTTACTACTACTACTACTACTACTAATAATAATGATAATAAAAATATTTAATATTATTGTTCAAAGCATCCCGCGGGCTGTATTGGACGCCTTAGTGGGCCGTATGTTTGACACCCCTTAATTAGACTATAATAGGCTCCCACTGTCTGCTGTAATTAATGAGAATCACTGCCCTTAAGTGAGAGTAATATGAGTAGGATTGTTTCTGTCTGGCGTCATGTTAAAGAATATTTTTGAAGTTTAGTATGTAATTACAGTCAGTAAACATGCTTAAGATATTTGTGTTTGTGTGAGCAGTATAAAAGAATAGTTGATTTTATGATGTCTTCTACAGGGCTTAACTGTTGCTCATATTGGGTTCTTTTTCAATGTCTTTAAACAGATAAAGATGTGTTTGATTAGAAGGGTTTTTCAGTGTTATTGGATTCAATGCTGTTGTTGAAACTCATCTCATAAAGACGATGTATTCTCAAAATGAATCTCAAGTCTCTGAAGAGTCTTGGATCCTTAAGCGCTGTTAGTTAATAAGGCAACTCCACAATGCTGCGCTTTTATTTGTGTGATTGAGCAATTTGTGGAAGCTGTCTATTTCTGTCCATTTTCTGTCTGATCCATTCTTGTCTTCCTCTTTTCGCTCCCGTAATACAGTGGGACAATAGTGCGTGTTACTGAGCTGCAGGTGCAGAGATCCCCTTATGATATTAGCTGATGTATGAATAAGCAGGAATTAGCAGCATGTTGCATTAGCCCTTTGTTGTGTTTTTTGTGGCCATCATGAGCCCCACGACAGAAGTGCGGCCTAACACGCGGCCCAGCGCAGCCAAAGGGCCCTGCTTAGCAGCTTAATACAAAGTGTTCTTATGTCAGCCCTGCTGGAAATGGATACAATGCAAACATGAGGGCACATTCTGCTGGGTAAAATAATCCCAGAGTGGGTGGAGGAGGAGGTGCCATTGTCCACCCGGGAGCCTGTGAATGGAGAGGGCAAATTGTTTGATCGAGTTTGCTCACCAGCTATAGAACATAGGAGCTTATTATACAAGCCTGGGTTTTTTTGTTATGTTGAGATCAATTCATTAAATTTTATTGCCCAGTGAGAAGCTGGGATACCTTATGTGGGGGGGTAACTTAGTCTAATATTCATGGTTTAAGATAAATAGTAAATGTATTCAATTAAGTGGTCGTTCAGTGCAGCCCTGGGAATTGGGGGGGGGAGGGGGGCTGAAAACTCATTGACATTGCTAATTGCCTAATGGGTTTCCTTTTTGTGCCACGAAAATATGTAGTTTTCTCGTTTAATTCCCTTTTACAGTGTGCCACTCACAGCTGAAGTACAGTTTAATGACAAAACAATAGGGAATTACCTGGTTCAAGCTCTTTTGTTAATATATGTAAAGCTGAGCACCGGGGGAATAGCCCGTTAATGTGCCACTTCAGTTTATATGATTATATTTATTGCACTCACTGTACACCAGACACAGCTGAGTTAACTGCTCTCTGTCTGTCTGTGGGAGTTTGGGATATGCTTTCCATTTAGAGAAATGTGTGTGCTCTCTGTGCAGATAAACCGATTCAGTCTCATGTTTTGGTCTTTTCCATTAAATGGTTAGTTCAGCCATCATTTCCTCTACTCATGCTGCTCCAGGCCTGTATAACTGTATTTAGATTAGATTTCTCTAATACATAAAATAAGTAAGCTTAACCAAAGTTCAGGGGAAAAGAGTTTATTGATGAAAGTCGTGTAGCATAGCTGTCTTCTAGATCTCTATCATCTTCTGTGTCTTTATCATCTTAGACGGCTGAAGGGCTTTAAACTGCCCTCAAAAGTGCTAAAGACATTCTACACATGCACCATTGAGAGCATCCTGACGGGAAACATCACAGCCTGGTTTGGAAACAGCATCAAACAGAACAGGCAAGCTCTTTAGAGGGTGGTGCGGTCAGCCAAGCGCACCATCCGCACCGAGCTTCCTGACCTGGAGACTATATACAGCAAGCGCTGGACCAAAGCCAGTAAGATTATGAAGGACCTCAGCCATCCCAACAATGGACTCTTCTCTTTGTTGCGGTCAGGGAAACGTTTCCGTTCTCTAAAGGCGAACACAGAAAGAATGAGGAGGAGCTTCTTCCCGCAGGCCATTCGGGCCCTCAACCAGAACACCTAGGATCTGGACTTTTTTGGACATATCCCCACACAACATAACACTCTACCTCAGCCGATGTTGCACATGCAAAACTTTGCACTACTTGTAGTTTCATCTATACATATATACAATTATACATATATATTTATATTTATCTACATATTACATTGTAAATACTGTATACTTTTAATTTTTACATAAATCTTTACTTTAAAAATTATTTTCACCTAAAATTTTCTTTTTCTTTCTGTAAGACAGTTGGAAAAAGCTTTTTACTGCATGCCGTACTCGTGATTTTGTATGTGACAAATAAAATTTGAATTTGAAATTTGAATTTGATCTTAACCCAAAGTTCTGTCTGTGTGACAGAGCTTTATACCTGTTATACCTAACTAAACATTCAGGAAATCCCACAGAGATTTCCTGATAGGAGCACAGCCGGGGGATCCTTTGATCCCACTGGAACCTCACGAGAAGATCTAACCAAATGGAATCCCACAGAAACCACACAGAACAAATGTATAGGAGGTTTTGTAACTGTGGGACAATCACAGTGTTATCATACAGTAAAATACACATAATCCTTCACTTCCTTTAAACATCACAGGAGAATTGTAGAAGAATGTGCATGCAGCTCTTTTTCATAAAATGAATCAATGTGTAAAATTAAATTTAAGTAACATTTCGGTTCACACAGGTCTTTGATTAAATGTTTTATATATTTACATGTGCTTGGTGTGTGTTCTGGTCATCTTAAAATACACATTGCTCATAAATGTGGAAGTTGTCATTTAGACCTGCTTTTTCTTTCTGTATGCTTGTCTTTAGCCAGATGATGTGGAGAGTAAGATTAGAGAGATCATTCCTGCTGGTTTCTGCTGTAACACAGATGATTTCATCTCTCTCCTGGAAAAGGAAGCCAACTTCAAACCCTTTGGCAGCCTGCAACACACCTATAAAGTTCACAACGTGGAGGCAGGAGAAGATTTGACCTACCAGATACACAAGGTATATGAAGAACCGACAGAGTCGCTGTCATAATATCAACAGAAGTAATATCAGTCATGATTTTAATATCTTTTCTTGACTTATTTTATTGAACTGCTAAAATGCAAAACAATCATTTTATTTCCAAGGTGATAACTGGACACCACCAGCATACTGTTTCAGTTATTATTAAAAACATTGTCAGTACACAGTATACCTCAGTAAGTAGTAAGCTACTATTTCTGTTCTAAAAAGGGCTCAGAAATATTTGTATAATAACATTCACTGATGAATTGTGCACAGCAAACTCAAAAACGATTAGACGCTGACATTTCTGACCTGCCTTACCCAAAACTGTTATGAAATGCTGCTTTGCAAGTTTTAAAATAACATGCTAAAATTTGTGTTTAGAACACAGGTTCTGGTGGATGCATTGTGAATTAATTTGATGTTGAAACGTTTGGGGTTTCAGGTAGACATCTCGTGTCCAGGGTTCAGAGAATATCATGAGCGCCTGCACACATTTCTCATGTGGTTCATTGAGACGGCCAGTTTCATTGAAGTGGATGATGACCGCTGGGATTTCTTCCTTGTGTGAGTGTCAGAGCATACACAGATCCTACAGTCATTCATCAGCATTAGATCATTCTCTCAGCAAACACATTTCTAGAATAGTCATCTGTATTTATATAAAGCTTTATGAAATGCAGATTGCTTCAGAGCACATTACAGTAATGAAAAGGGAAGCAGCGGGAAATTATGCTAATTTCAAAGCACAGCATTATGCATAATACTGAAAAAAAGTCTGATGTAATGTACATATCATCTTTAAACATTAAATCTGTAATATCTAACATTGAACTGTTTCATAAGAACCCAGATATAAACATGTTGAACATTTACCAGTTCAACTAGTACCAAACATATCCAAAATTAATTAATTATGAAACAAAGTGAAACTGCAGACAGCAGTTATCCAGCTCAGACTTGGTAATTCTTTCTATATATTAAAGGAGTGTTACTACAAGTTAAGCTGCTGTTAACGTGTAGAAAATAATTGTCCCTTAGTCCTACTTTACAAGGACTATTACAAATTTGTTTACAAGTAAAAATGATATGTTGTAATTGACAGAATGTCACAGATAACTTTTATAGAACTCTATAGAATCGTCCTTGAAGCGAATGCAGGTGAGAACAACTCTCAGATATTTAAGGTAAAGTTTTATACTAAGCACATAACTTTAAACCTTGATGAAGTGCTGTCATGTTGATCAGCAGGGCAAAAATGTAAAATCAAGTGCTCAGACAAATCCAGCGAGTGTCGGTAAGAACATGTTCAGTCAGTAGTAAAGATCATAATGACAGTAACTTTCTTAACAATGATTCTCTCTCCTTCACCCACACAAACAGAGAAAACTCCAAACAGCTCCAGTGACGTCTCTTCTGCCTTTGTGGGCCCTGTGGGGCCAATTATCAGGCTGCTTTAATTATATATTTTTTTTAATTGAGGCAAATTGTTGATCTGGCAAGAGTTTCCTTTGTGTTGTTAGTCTCTTTTCTTTGCTCTTGTGTTTCTTTTTTTAAAATCAGGCTAAGAGGCTCAATTGAAGGTTGTTGTCTTTTTAAACAGTGAATGAAGTCTCCAGCAGTAGTGACAGGGACTGCCTGTGTTTTCTTTGCTTTGGTGTCTTTGAAACAGACAATGGGCAAATGGACTGAAGTGATGTGAAGAGGCTAGATGCCTGCCTCTCTGCTCTATGTTGCAGTGCACTAATTAAGTACATAATGCATTCAGTGTCTCTAGCAGGTGCAGGGACGGCCACTGGCCCTCTGGTGTGCTCATGCTAGTAAGAAGGTGGGGTTGGGGTGGCTGTGGAGGGTGGGCGTGGGGGGGATTGGTTGGTGGTGGTTGCATGGGAGCGTGCCTATTATTGACCTGCCTACCTTTGTCATCTTTATCTCTCTTTCTTTCTTGCAGATTTGAGAAGTACAATAAGGATGGAGAGACTCTCTATGCAACGGTTGGCTACATGACAGTGTATAATTACTACGTATACCCAGACAAAACCAGACCACGTGTCAGGTAATTACTACGGAAGCATGTGCCCACTATCTGCTTTATACTTGCAAAAAAATTAAATTAAAAAATGAAACACATCTTTCTCTACCGTGTCCCTAAATCTCCTAAATTATCGCCTTATGTCTGCTATGTGCCAGCCTCTGTCTGGGTATTATGAGAACCGCAAATCCAGCATCACTCACTCAAAAGCCTGTTTTGAAACTATGCCACTACTGAGTGAACGGATATAACCTTTCAGTGACTGATGACATCATTGGATAATGTATTGGATATGGATAATGAGTACAGTGATGGTTCTCCTCTGATAGGGTCAAGGACAGCGAAAAAATGAATGACAATAATAAAGGCCTTCTCTCCAATCAGACTCAGTAATTTTTATAGCAGGTTCATCTGTCGCTCTGTATTGTGGCTCTATTGTGATTGATATCATTGGTTTGGTTTTAGGCTTCTGCTATTGCTTATGCATTTTCAAAACTCTCAGTTTTTTCATTCAGTCTGCATCATGTCAATTATGTCTCATGTTGTTGGGCTGATGATAAACAGTCCATGATAATTCAGTATTTTAAAGACACTCGTGTTGTATTTGTATGAACACTTCAGTTAAGGTTCTGTTTTGGGTCTCAATTTGATGTTGAGTGTAAAATCTGTGTCTTAACGCAGAACCGTCTGAGAAGGTCTGGTCTATAGTGTCAGTTCCCAGTATATTCTGTGAATTTAGTGTGTCTCTGAAGGGTGCTGGAGATGTAACGTTGCTGAGTGTTTTTAGACTGCTTGCTCAAGGGCTTAAGAGTTCTAACCTTAAATTGGTATTGTGATTAAGCCACATGCTCTCGTGCAGGGTCGCTAAAGCTTCTTTGTGTCTGTGTTTGTTTATACATCTATACATTATTGGAGTTTTGGTTCCTTGCCACTGTCGCCCTGTTGGCTTCCTTGCTGGGAGACTGCTGACATCTAACTTAGCCTAGGGCTTTGTAAATTGTAAACGTCTAATATTTTATTGTATATATTTCACGTATGTATGTATGCTACTTTTGCATGTTATGTAGTTCATGGTACTATTGCAAATCCCTTATATATACCCCTGTCCCATAAGATGTTGTCTATTATATGCCATCACTATGTAAGCTGGAACACATTTCTTGCTCAACAATTTTGTGGTTTTATCGGTTCGGTCAACCCTTTATTAGTAAACATACTATAAACCTAGTCTACCTAATTAGTCTTATACATCCCACACATATTATTTGCAATAATACCATTAACATGTCTGACATTTGGTCTGTGTTTTTATTATTATTCTTTGTTTCCTATGTAAAGCTTCTTTGAAGCAATGTAACATTGTAAAAAGCGCTATATAAATAAAATTGAATTGAATTGTTTGTGTGGGTGTGTGTTCACGCAGCCAGATGCTGATCTTGCCACCATTCCAGGGAGAAGGCCACGGGGCTCAGCTCCTAGAGACAGTCCACAGATATTACTGCAGTTCCCCTAAAGTTCAGGACATCACAGGTATGGGGAAACCCTCAGATGTAGACCAAAGGACCTCATTTTGTTTCTTGTTTGTCTTTTTTTGTTACTCATTACTGTTGAACAGTGTTTTGGGGATGGTGCATATTTGAACAAAACTCCTCACTTTAAGTATTAATCTTTGCTATGTGTGACTTCTGTCACTCTGCACTGTAGATGTCAGTTAACCACTGTTTGTTAGTAAATGTCAATCCTTTAAAGAGGAGAAAATATTAATGCTAAGTAGCATACCATTCTAATGATTGTGTTTGTGTTAAAGAGCGAGAGGGCAGAGTGTTGTGGATTTCCTTTCCCTAGCACAAAAAACACAATAAAACAGTCCAAATTTAATTTAAACAATTAACAGTACCAAAACTAACTTAATATAACACTTAACAATAACCGTTAAAGATATGACATTATGACCTGACATATGACATATTGTCAAATCCACCCTCCCCAACCCCTCAAAAAATTAAATAAATAAAAGAAATACACATTTAGGTTTTAGACTTTACATATAATCTTAAGAAGACTTTTCTCTATACCATTTTCTCAATCAATGCAAGAAAAGAACCCCATATTTTCATATACAGATACAAGGCGTCTTGAGGCTCTAAATATCACACATTCATAGCTTGCAATATTGGACAGAAGTTCTAGCCATTCATTAAACGAGAAGGGCGTAACAGATTTCCAATGTCTCAGAATGACTCTACATCCAGTGTTTCAAAATGAACCGAAAATTGTTGTACACTTCTCGAAATAAAGATTTCTAAACTCTGTTTTGCACTATTGATTCGGCAAATCATCTGTCACTCAAGGTACG
>JAZGTJ010019751.1:0-10741 GCA_036877575.1 Botia almorhae | reverse complement strand
TCATGAGTTATTACCGGCGGTTTGTACCAAAGTTCGCCCAAATAGCAAGGCCTTTGCATGTACTGATGGGCAGCAAAGACAGAAAGAAAGCCTCAGAACCATTCGTGTGGAGTAGTGAATGCCAGTCCGCATTTGACCAGTTAAAATTCTGCCTGATGTCACCATCTATTCTCGCTTACCCTGACTTTGGCCATCCGTTTATCCTTACCACTGATGGGAGTCACCTGGGCCTCGGAGCTGTGTTGAGTCAAAAGCAAGGAGGAGTAGAGCGGGTCATAGCGTTTGCAAGCAGGGGCCTGAGAGGATCAGAGAGAAATGACAAACACTACAGTGCGTTAAAATTAGAACTGCTAGCACTCAAATGGGCCGCAACAGAAAAATTCAAAGAGTATCTCATGTTTTCCAAGTTCACTGTGATCACAGAACATAATCCGCTGCGTTACCTGGAAACCGCTAATCTCGGAGCAGTTGAGCAGCGCTGGGTGGCACAGTTAGCGGAGCTTAATTTTGAAGTTCTGTATAAGCCCGGGCGGCTGACCACCAATGCAGATGCCCTCTCAAGGCTCCCCTCCAGAGAACATCTTGAACAAGAGGACACAGAAAAGGACTTTATCCGACTGGACTCAGAAGAAGTGCGTGCATGCCTATGGCCAGGTCGAGAATGCAAGCAGAGAGAAATTGATGTTAAAGTGGCTGTACAAGCATCCATCAAGAAAGAGGTGAACGGTTATAACGGGGATGAAATTAAAGCATGGCAGAGAAGTGATCCTTTGATTGGCCCCATATATCATGCTGTATCCAAGAACGAGAGTTGAAAAAGCTTTGCAGAGAGTTTGAACGTCTTCAGCTGCATCAGGGAGTGATGTTTAGGTGTATCCTTGACCCAAGAGATGGAGAGAAAATAAAGCAACTAATCGTCCCTGTCTCTTTACGTCATTCAGTTTATGACAGTCAACATGAACATGGAGGTCATTTCGGATGGAAGAGTACTTTGACCTTGATGAGACGAAACTACTATTGGCCCAGCATGTCAAAAGACGTCCAAGAGTGGATAGATCAGTGTAAAAGATGTACTCTTGCAAAAGATGTCTTTCCAAGGATCTGAGCCCCAATGACATGCAGTAATGTCACAGCTCCGTTGGAAGTTCTGGCCATGGACTACACCCAGCTGGAAATGTCCTCCGGAGGGTATGAAAATGTACTTGTCCTGACTGATATGTTCACCCGTTTTACAGTTGCTGTCCCAACCAAGAATCAAACAGCGAGTACCACTGCAAAAGCTCTCATTAAACATTGGTTTGTCTACTATGGATGTCCAGCTCGTCTGCACTCAGATTAAGGAAGATGCTTTGAATCACAAGTGATTAAGGAACTCTGTAAAGTGTATGGTATCGGGAAGAGCCATACAAGTCCTTACCATCCTCAAGGAAACTCTCAATGTGAGAGATTTAATCGTACAATACACGATATGCTGAGAACACTGACCCCTGAGAAGAAGAAGGACTGGAAAACTCACTTACCAGAGCTTGTGATAGTATACAACAACCACGTCCACACATCTACTGGTTATTCTCCTTTTTACTTAATGTTTGGACGGGATGCGCGCCTTCCATTAAATGTCCTGTGTGGGAAGGATTTGGAGGAGAGTGATGCAGAGAACTTGGACGATTGGGTGAAGAGTCACCACAGCCGACTGAAGACTGCCGTAGAAGTTGCAAACACTGTTGCACAGGAGGCCTCTAAAAGACGAAAGAGAGTTTATGACCGCAAGTCTTATGGAGCGCTTGTCAGGCCTGGTGACCGTGTGTTGTTGCGTAATCACAAACACAGAGGCAGAAACAAAATTCAGGACAAGTGGGAGCACACACCATACATGGTAGTTAAGCAGAATCATTCAGACATACCTGTATTCACTGTCAAACCTAAAAGGGGGGGTCCACTCAGAGTAGTACACAGAGATCAGCTTCGTCACTGCACATTTCCCTTATCGCCATCTACTGCATCACACAAAACCAGATACAGACCTGTAAACCAGTCAGATGCTGAAACGGACTTCCCAGGCATGTGTTTTTCAGGCATCGCACCTAGGCAGAATAGAGATAAAGAGGTAACACAAGTGGAAACAAGTGATGTAGAACAAAGACAGAATACTGTGCAAGAACTAAGGGAGATAACACAAGATGTAATTCCAGAAAGGGAATTGGAAATACAAGACATTTCAGATGATGCCGACATTTCAGATGTTGAATGTGAAAGTGCTCCAGAGCTCAGACGCTCTGAAAGACAAAATCATGGAAAATTACCTGTGAGGTACAGAGTTGATTATCATATGAAATGACGTCAAAAAAAAGGTGGTAAATATGTATGAATCTGTTCAAATTTAAAATGTTTGAAAGAATGTGTTTTGTTGCACTTTAAAGTTGTGTAGTGTTTATGTTCTAGGGCCAGGCTGGAGATGTCGATGGTATGGCAGGGTTTCGGAGGGGGGAAATGTAACAGGTATTTTTTTAGGGACTTTTATTTTGACGGGTTACCCCGTTTTCGATATGTTTGGAAAAAAGACTTCTGGGGAACGGGGGTGTGTGCAGTTTCAGCGAGAGAGATGCGCCATGTTTGCAGTGCGATAGAGAGAGTTTTTCAGCAGAAAACATGCAGTTAAGTTCTTGATACACAGCTAGTTTGAGCTTTTGTGAGTCGTGTGACGCCATCGTGTGAGACCTGTTGTGGAAGTTCGGCGGATGACGTCATCGAACAGAGAACAGTGTAAAAGGCTGGCCGAGAGCATGTGAGCGAATTGCTGGAGCCGCAAGTTTTATTCTGCACGTCGTTGTTTTTGCATCGTTCGAACTGTATGTATTTTTGAAAGTTTTGCTGCATCTCTGAATCATTGATCAACTGCGCTTTAGAGTAATAAGCAGTGATTTCCTTCTGCGTGTCGTTCAAGTGCACTTGTCAGTGCGCGAGAAGGTGAACTGCAAGTGACATTTTCTGAACTCTCCCATTTCCTCATTGTTTTTTGTTTCTGTCGAGACTGTCTGTCATCGCGACCAGTTTTTTTGAGAGGCACTTTTCTTTGAAGACTGAGTCAGAGTGAGCTGTGGATGAGCTGCACCTTTTTGTTCCAGAAAGTCCCTGAGTTTTGCCTGGGTTGCACTGGGAGATTTTTTTAAATTTATTTTATTTATTAATACTAATAATATTAATATATTAATAATATTTCTTTGCACACATACACATGAACTCAACACTGTTACAGACGGAAACCGAGCTGTGAACTTTGGTGTGGGAACTGAATCATTTTTTTTGTAAAAGTTTTTTCATTGTTCATGTGACCTGAGATGAGTCATTTCTGAGTTTATTTTGAGTGAATTATTTGTGAATTGGTTATTATATCAGAGGTATACGGGTTTGACAAGTTATACAGTTGGTGGTGCACCACGGGTAAAGAGGATAGTAAGATTTCAGATTGTTTCATTTAATTCTTTTATATTTTTATTTCATTTCATGTCTTGTTCTGATCTTCTTCATTCCACTGAAACACTAAAAAAGACAAAAAACAAACAACCTAAAAGGAAAGAATAAATTTGATTAAACGTCTAAGTAAATCAGAGTATTACCTATCATTGTTCTACCTTGGGGTAGGGGCGTCTCACTTGCTCTGTTAGGTGCCAGGGGGTGGGAATGTGAATCGTTCTTACTATATGGTCTCACATATTTACACTTCAGGCAGTCACCGTATTAACAGAAGTATCTATAAACTTACCTGAAGCCACGCACTCTGGTCCCTTAGCATACTGTGCAACAGAGTAAGGTAACACGTATACACAACATATACACTGAGACTCAAAGCACTGGGGTGGGGGACCGAGATCCTTTCCTCCTTAAGTCTTCCAAGGTAGTTTTAAATTCCCCCTACAAGGCAGGACTTATAGTCTTGTTACACTTGTCTTTAGTATAAATTTGCATTTTATGAATCACCATTTAAGCACTTTATTATTACATCTCCTGCAATTTAATCTATGACCTTTGCATTGCTAGTGCCTTGCTCTACCATTTAAGATAAATGCATGCAAAAGGGACTACAGTCTGAACAGAAAAATGGAAACTTGCAATTTAATTGGTCAGTCCACAAAGATTACATTTAAAAAATTTGTTTTCCGCTGCAGTGTGTACAAAGTTAATTTTTTTCTTGATACTTGTGTCAATTTATTTTTTCCACAGATGTTTATGTGTTTGCTGTTGGACAAGATGTAAACAGGAAGGAGTTGAAAACTATTGCCTCTTTCAAGAAAGATGAGCAGCATATTTTTGTTCTTAAAAACTATCAGCAGCTTGGTTCTGTGTTCAACCAAATGATCAGTAAGTAAACTATGTGACATCTTGAATATAGTTTTGTGTAACTTAATTTGAAAAGAGAGAATTTTTAACTTTGAATAGGGTCAAATTAAACTTGAGACCTTTCAAAGAGTATTTTGATTTATATAAAATATTTTAAAAAATGATGATGAAGTACACATGATATGAATGAAAAGCAAGGTTTTCACCATACACTTCATTTTAAAGAAGATTTACAAAAAGTCATACTGTTGTTTGTCTCTAATCTCTTAGTGAAAAGTGAAAAGTGTGAAAGGTGGAAAAAGGTGAAAGTAGACTTCTTAATCTAGAGATTTAGAATAGTAACATTAAGTATCTTATTAACAATGGTTTGTACGTACTGATAACAATAATGTTCGTATTAAAAGAGTAAGGCATTAAAAAATAACTATTCATTCTGGAAAACAGACAAAACAAATAGGCACAAAACTCGGTTATGATTTTATATAGCTAAGCAGTTATTGAGTAATATAAAGTGCATGTAGTTATGATTTAAAATACTAATAACTTGTTATAATGATAGGGGCAGTTCTACTTTTGTTCCCTAATACGTGAGCCAAAGGCAACTGTGGTAGGAAATCAAAAACATCTGTAACCTCTGATCCTTGATGGAGGGAACGAGACCTTGAGTCAATGTAGTGACACTAGGGTTTTTTCTCAATTCTAATTTGTGCATCTTTGCTTCCTTTTCTTGCTTCCTTTCTTTGCATCTTAGCTCCCCCGTTAGGATGTGAGGGAAGGAGGCAAGGACAGTAGGCAGAGACAAAGAACAATTCTGAATAGGACACACCAATGTTTCTTCATTTATGCTTCATTCTTCCTCATTCCTAGCTTCCTCAAGGTGCAACTAGAGAATTGAGATGTCCTTCAAGATAGCTGACGTCTGGGTCATGGGCTGAAGGACAGAGGAGCAAGGAAATGAAGCGTCAATCTAAATATTGAGAAGCACCCTACGGGTTCGGTTTTGGGTGACAGAGCACTCTGATTCTTACAAGTATACACCAATGAGAATTAACTTTAAAAATAAAATGCCAATAGGAATTGGTGAGTGGGATTTGCATGCCACTCCCCCCTGGTCATAGGGGTATAAAAGGTAGTCATGTAGATTTGTGCTGAGGAGCCAAGACATACTCTTGACATACTCTTGGGGTCATTTCAGTGTTGTGGCATTAGGGACACAATGTTTCATTTCCTCCATCAGTGAATGGAGGTTAAGGATGTAACGAAGATATTCCTCTTCTGTCACTCACTTGATGTTAGTGACAGTAGTGTCGCTAGGGATCTTTTGAACCATGTTATGGACTCAAATGGTGCAGATTTTGGCAAGAAGGGCTTGAAGCAAATTCTCCATTTTGAGCCGCCCCAGTGTATGAAGCTTTGCTCTCAGGTCCAGCACATACTGTATTTTATCCTTCCTCCCAAGCCTCTCTGAGGACGTCAAGCACTCCCTGTGGCTAGTGCCCATAAAGAAGTTCAAAAGGGAAAACCCTGTCGAGGCTTGGGGGATTTTTTTTTTCAAAAAGCAATTCCCGACGGCCCTTTGGTATCAATAACTGGGTTATATCTCCCTTTGTCCTGTGTCACGTGATAACCTATCTTGAATCACTGCAAAATATGGGTACAAGAGGGTCCAGCTGGGATCCACAAGGGTACCAACATTGTTATAATCATGGCGCAAGGTTTCATCTCTAGACTGCTCCAGGGGGAAGTCCCTGAGGGTCTGTACTAGATGGTCCTGGGCTCCTCATCAACCCCAGCCAGTCTCACGTCCCAGTCGGCTTGGACTATGCAGGAGCCACCCTTACACATGCCCTGTAATAACGTTGGAAATAATTGCCAATTCATTCCCAGAATGAGAGGGTGGCCTTCACCGTGTGGCTTATATCAAATGACCCAGGTTGCATGAGGCATTGATGGAGGTCTGGTTGCAACGGAATCCACCAAAGCCTGATAGGTATTTCCCTTAACACTTACTGGTATATAATACTTCCTAGCTCAATCAGGGGCACACGGTGGCCCTTCGGGGACCCGGATCAGTGTTTCCATGTTCATGGAGAAGCACTGATCCTGGAAATGGCCTGGCTCCCTACAGTGCCAGCAGAGCAGCCCGGACTTCCCCTCCACATTGAAGCTTCTCTCGCAGCTGAGTCGAGAGAGAGGGGGATGAGAAGGATACAGAGGCTAAAGTCAGGATTCCCATCCTTGGAGCTAGGGATGGTCGGGCCAGCACAGTCATGGGGCTGGCTCTTTGTAGGGGCTCTTCCTGCTGCATCCTTGGGGCTGGAACCGGCTGTCGGGTCTCCCGAAACCTGGGAGTGGGGACAGGTCGAGAGGAAGGGGGAACAGAGAGAAGGATAGAGTGAGCTGGAGAGAGAGAGCTGTTTGAACCCCCCCCCATACGCTGCCAAATGGTCCTCCGCCAGCTGGATAGCAGCCTCCAAGGATTCTGGCCAATGGCACTGTCCGTTTTTGAAGTTGAAGGGGGAAAAGTTTCAGTACCACCAGTTATTTGATCCTGTTGGCGTCCCATTGGTCTGGCAACAACGATTGTCGACAGGCTTCCCATAGCTGCTGGGCAAAGGCGAATAGGTGGCCACATTCCTGGAGGGTCAGCGATCTAAACTGCTGATGGTTGTTGTTTGGGACTGTGGCCCACCAGCTGCAAGACTGCATTCTTGTGGTCTTTATAAGAGAGGAGGCTCTGTACCGGCAGCTGTCAAGTGGCGAGCTGGGCCTTTTACTGATAACGGCAGGATTAATCGCACCGCCCACTGGTCCTCGGGCCAACAGCCCCCTGGACCAGCATGCAACAGCTGTTGATCCTCCTGCTGCCCCTCGAGGAGAGAGCGAAACCTCTTGTCCTGCTCCTCCAGGAGAGCTTGAGCATGATGAGGGGGACATGTCAGGGGACATGTGGTGCGGACTCCATGGCAACGTATTCCATTAAAAAATGGGTCCCAGGTTTCGGCTGTTTCTTTCCGGTGTTAGAAAATAAAGGAAACAAGTTCCGAGAGCGGCTGTGTTTTGCAATTCATTCTTTGAAACCAAACACAATGTTACAATAAGAAACGACAAAAAGAAGCACAAGGGCTTTTCAGCAAGCAAAATAAAACAACCAATGAAAGAGAATCCATTGCCAACAATCGGTTTTCCGGCATGGTATGGAATACACAGGTTTACCAACAGGGAGACTGGACCTTGGAGAGATATTCATATGGGATTACCAAAGCAAATTGTTTTATAATCTGTGGTAATACGAAATCCAGCTAACCAAGTGGATAGCCATGAATGACAGACCTCTCTGCTGGGCTCCAGGCTAAATAGAAAAAAAAATGTCCAGGGCTCACCATAGGGGAACTTGCAGTCAGGAGCACTCGTTATCACCACTAGCAGGAAAAATGCTGTAACAGGCAAGACACCTTATCGGTTCTTCAAGGTGCTTGTCAGGTAGACAGCACAATGGAAGAGACTGATATGCTACATTTACAGCCATGTACACCTTCAGGGTGGAGGGATACTATTGTCTCCCCACCTCGCCTGTAGGAATATAAGCACAGACCCAATGTCTGTAGGTCTTCCCCATGGGAAAAACACCAGTCCATAAAAAGTAGGAGGTGGGAAGTCCTCTCTTCACCTTGGCTGGGTACAGACTGCATTGCAGCCCTTTATGCCTTTGTTTCCGAAAGCCACCAGAGCAGGGTGCTTTGAGTGTAGCAGCCTAAGCCCCAGTACCAGTCATCAGCTGTAAGCATCACAGGGAAGGTGGAAGATTCTGTCCCAACCTGACGTTCACAGCTGACCAGGAAAGCACAGCTGTCATCTTAGCATCAGCCTCAGCTTCCACCACAACCAAAGAGGGGGAAGCAAGTGAGTCAAATCATGTTCAGTGTT
This sequence comes from Botia almorhae, assembly GCA_036877575.1. Classification (NCBI taxonomy): domain Eukaryota; kingdom Metazoa; phylum Chordata; class Actinopteri; order Cypriniformes; family Botiidae; genus Botia; species Botia almorhae. Next base: position 2,476 of record JAZGTJ010019751.1, on the reverse strand, counting down.
TGCTGTCATGTCCTTAGTCATGCTTATGCACAGAAAGGAAGAGCAGGGAGCATCCGCAGTGTGCAGGTAACACAAATGTGGCCTCAGCAACGGAGCGCCCTACACATCTAAGACAGACACTGTAGTCATTATAGAAAGAGAGAGGCACCAATCACATCCAGAAATGCACAAACAGAAAAGCATTTTTAAATGTTTAATGGAAAAGCATCTTTAAACAAATTTCCCATGAGTGTGGCTCTAAATAAATTCAATCTTTTTTTAATGCATGCACGGAAAGGTGTCTTTAAAAATAGGTTGCAATCTGTGAGTGCTGATCTTTAAAGAGAAAGCTTAACTGCTGTTTAAGTGCCCAGGGGAACTCCCTGCACTTATCTTTGTGTAGGCAGAAGAGGAAGACCACTAATCTACATCTTTGAATCCAACAGTGTACAGGCAAAATAGAACGAAGCAAAGCAGGTGAAAAGCATACACGGATCAGCTGTGAAGACCAAATCTGCCTTTTATACCTGGATGAATTGGGTGGGCATTGACATGCAAATGCAATTCGCCAATTCTTATTACCATTTGATTTTTAAGGCCAACTCTCATTGGTGTTGTCTGATAAAAAACAAAGTGATTCGTCTCCCAAGGTCTAACCACTAGTGTCAATACATCGACAGAATGTTTAGGGAGAAACAGAACAGGAACTACATTTTAGTGGTGTAGGATGTTTCTAGATGTTGTGCACTAGGTGGCAATATATACTAATCCCTAATCAGGGATTAGTCAGGTGCCTGTGAAACAGGTGTTTTTTAAGTTGTTTCTTGAAGGCTGTGATGGTCTCACCAAATCAGGTAAAGGCTGGTAGCTCATTCAACCTGAAACAAAAAGAATAGGTAAATGTCTTAGAAAGCAATCTGGTACCTTGTTGTGGGGGAACAATCAGACACTGCTTGTTTACAGAATGTAGCTGGTGGGAGGGGACATATATCTAAATGAGTGAGTTGAGGTAGAAGTTCTGGTGACTGTTCTAAAGGCCAGGGTCAGAGATTTAAATTGTATGGGGGTGGATATGGGTAGCCAGTGAAGTGAGATCAGGAGGGATGTGATGTGGGCTCTTTTTGGTTAAAGACCAGACTTGCTGCAGCATTCTGGATCATTTGCAGGGGTTGCGTTGCATTGCAGTCGTCTAGCCTAATATTACGAGTGCTAGGACTAGGAGCTGCATTGCATGCAGACGAGAGAGGTCTGATTTTCCTGGTGTTGTAGAGCATGTACCAGCATGACCCAGAGATTGTTGAAATGAGTAGTGAATTTTAGCTGGTCATCAAACACCACTCCGAGGTTCCTAACGGACTGAGAAGGTGTAGGAGTTGATAATCTAAGTTAGATCATTTTGGGAGTGGAGACACTTCCAGGAAAGGAGAAATGGAGAGATTGATATGTGCAAAGGTCAGCAGGATCTTTTAACTTGCACCATTTTCTCTCCATAGCCCTGAGCTTGGACACTGGCTATGGAGGGACTGGAGGGTGTTGCACAAGTTGGCCTGGAGGTTAGAGGACAGATATTGTCAAAATGATATCATTTGTTGTAAATATGGATTGTAATCCATGTTTACGGGTGAAGGATTGTTGTGAGGCATGCACACAGCATGTTAAATTACAACCAGGTTCTTAACCATGGAAGACATGTTGGTACAAGCATCTGGAGACAGGTTATATCGATCTCTTAAATTTACAAATGTTTGGTCCAATCATTACCTATTTTATACGTATTCATTAAAAGGAAACTACTAGCTGTTTAGTCTTTTATTAGTCAATATTAAAATTTAAAAGTTGGTGGCTATTACCAGGTTACTGTCAGGCATTCACCCCAGTCACTTCCATCAGTTCCCTCATCAGCAGCACCGCCCACTCACTCATCATCCTTCTTCTTCTCCTTTCGGCTGTTCCCTTTTAGGGGTTGCCACAGCGACTCATCTGTCTGCACCTAACCCTATTATCTACATCCTCTGCCCTCACACCCACTAACTATATGTCCTCGTTTATCACATCCATATACCTCCTCTTTGGTCTTCCTCGTTGCCTTCTGCCTGGTAGCTTCATTTCTAACATCCTCCTACCAATATATTCACTATCCCCTCTCTGTACATGTCCAAACCACCTTAATCTGCTACTTCCAGCTCTGCCACCTGTTTCTTCCTCAGCGCCACAGCCTCTAAACCATACATCATAGGTCTCACCACTGTCTTGTACACCTTCCCCTTAATTCTATCTGATATTCTCCTGTTACACATCACTCCTGACACTTTTCTCTATCCATTCCAACCTGCCTGCACTCACTTCTTTACCTCTTTTACACACTCTCCATTGCTCTGGACTGTCGACCCCAGATACTTAAACTCCTGTACCTTCTTTACCTCTTCACCCTGTAATCTCACTGTTCCACTTCCCTCTCTTTCATTCAAACACATGTACTCTGTCTTGCTACGACTGA
>JAZGTJ010019750.1:0-10741 GCA_036877575.1 Botia almorhae | reverse complement strand
CCACTTCTCCCACCCGTCCATCGTGTATCCAGCTGCAAATGTTCCTGTAGGACAGTTGGGTTCCCCTGAACCCGGGCTTCTCGTCGAGAAGATGGTGTCAATTTCATTCAGAGACCAGCTGATCAAATCCATAATTCCTTTTGTTTCGAGAGCAAGGCAAGGAGAGTCTCAGAGATAGAACTAACAATCACAAGACAAGAGTAGCCAGCAAGGAGAGGTAGGGGAGGGAGAGGAAAAAGATGCGACCGCCTTCGTCGAGAGCTGAAAAGAATAATTGACAGCTTTATTTAAACCCACTGTCTGTTTCAATCTGTGTGAAGTCTTGTTTTGCACTGGCAACATTACTAAGCGGTTTTCTATTATGTTTGATTATTCTGTGTTTGATTATTCTGTGTTTGACCTTGCCTTGTTACTGTTGTCTCGATTGTTTGCTGTCTGCCTTGATTACCGTCTTAGATTACGATACTGATTGTTTGCTGCCCTGATTTTTGCCTGTCTACTGTTTTTGTTCTGTTTGCCGGTGTTTTGACCCTTGTCTGTATGACCTTGCTTATTAAAAACTGCAAATGGATCCGCACGCCTTAGCCTCTTTGTTACAGAAGACTTCGCCAACAAATGATCCAGCAGTCAATCAACAGTTGTCAACCGAACTGTCTGCTCAAGCCGCACAACTTACAGTGCATCAACATCAGCTTACCCGTTTGACAACTCTGAAGGAGGAATTGATGAAAACCCTGCAAGGAGTTTATCTAGGTCCTCCGAAATCAACAGTGGCATCCCCTCAGACACCCAGCCAAGTTCTCCCTGTTATACCATCTTCCGTGAATTCCCGACTTGCTTTTCCTGAGAACTATGATGGTAACCCTTCCAAATGCAAAGGCTTCCTGTTACAATGCTCGCTATTTATTAACCAACAGTCTGCTTTATATCCTACAGAAAACAGTCGTATTGCCTTTGTCTGTTCATTACTTACAGGAAGGGCCTTAGACTGGTCAACAGCAGTCTGGCGGGTGGACGGATCTATTTTTTCCACATACAATGCATTTCTTTGTCACTTCCGGGAAGTGTTTGAGCAGTTGTTGTCTCTCACCCAGGGAAGGCAGAGTGCTGCCAAATACGCCCTAACGTTCCGCCTCTGGCAGCACAAACTGAATGGATCAAGGATACCCTGAAACTATTGTAGTTTATTACTTTTCAATAAATCAATAAATTTAAAAACCTGTAAAAACCTTTGGAAAATCTACAACACACTTATCTAGCTCAGCTGATGGTAAAGGCTCAGCTGATTCTGTGCAATGGCACAGGAAAAGACTGTAGCCCAGTTCCCTGAATCAACACCACATTCCCAGTATCAGATGAAGATGAGAAAGGCAAGACAGATTGACATATAAAACTTTTAGAAGCACCAGTATCACGCAAGATCTTTACTGGAACTCTGCGGTCGTCATTCAACAGCGAGACAAAACCCTCTGTGACAAACGGCGCATAATCTGCCATATCAGCCACAGTTGTTTTGTTGCGCACATCACCTTGACCCTTCTTAACAGGTTCATTCTCAGTAGACACAACACATTGCGACTGATCAACAGGTTTTAATGGAACGAACGAACACCCATCAGTTTTTAAACTCGATTTATTCAGACACGGAGCATCCATGGAAGAAGCGCAGAGACCCACTTTACCGCGCTCAGCATTCCTCTTTTTACGTTCATTCAACATTTTAATGCAGTTTCTTTTAAAGTGACCTGGCTCCAAACAAAAATGACACACAGGCCTATTTTCTGCATTTTGAGCCTGAGCAGAATTTACTGGCGTAACTGGATCTGTCATAACAGGTGGCACAGCGCTGCGCCCTGCGGTTGTGCTCATTATGCGAACCAAAATCATGCACCTGATGTTTATGGGTCAAAACAAACCCATCCGCAAGAACAGCAGCCTCTGCTGCGGTCTTTACTTGATGTTTATTAATATATGTACATATTCGATCGGGCAAAAGATTTTTAAACTGTTCTAAAATCATTAAGTCACATAAAGCCTCAAATGACTCAACGCCCTCAGCCATTAGCCAGCGATTGAAAAAACTGGACAGGTCCCTTGCCAATTCTGCATGTGTATGTCGGTCAAATTTTTTCCACGAACGAAAACGTTGTCTATAGGCTTCGGGGATTAATAACATTTTAGTACTGCTTCTTTCACAGATTCATATGTTTTCCTCTCGGAAGGTGACAGTGCAATGAAAGCTTGTTGTGAACGTCCAATCAACGCTGTCTGTAACAGTAATATTTTATCTTCCTGATCAAGAGCCACATGTTCGAATAAGGAAAAGAAAACATCAGGATTTCGTTCGTCGAACTTAGGAAGGAACTTAAACATACTAGCCAGCCCCGATAGCGAGGACGCCTTACCGAATTTCCCCTCGGCTGCCAATTTAAGCCTCTCTCGCTCTACTACACGGTCTTGCTCTAGGTTTCTTATTCGTTCCAGTTCTAATAGACGATCCCTTTCGCGTTTACTAGCCTCCAATCGTTTTTGTTCCATTAAGAGATCATGCTGCATTTAATCAGTTCTTTCTGTTGTTCAAAAGTTAAGTCGTTCGATTAAGCAGATTGCATTTTTGGACTGAAAGGGTTTTCAACAGCCAATGTTCCCTGACCTGTGTGCTCCTGAGGAGTACCACCAGGAAATACTTGTCTACCCTTTAAACACTCAGAGATAAACGCAATAAGTTCGTCTGTCTTAGCAGACTTCGTCTGCAACGTCAAGTCAATTAAATAATGGTCAGCTACACTATACAACTGTCCCTTTGTCAAAACTGATAACAAACTCTCAGATGGGGTTTCTAGGAAAGCATCAAGCACGCTCATTTCCCCAACTATCAACAGGCTATCAATTCACAATGATTCACAAAACAATTCAAAATAACTGATACGTCTTTCAAATTAACTTTACCAACTATAACCAAAACAACGCAAAGTGTTTTGCAATACACGCAGCAAGGTAACAGCAGAGCTCCCCCTAAACATTTGCCCCCCACTAGACTAGCCTATCTACACACTGAGCACAAGAACCGAGGATCAGTGAACCAAATGATTCACTCACCTGAATGATTCACTAATGATTCACTACCGCTGGAGCCGAACTGCCCCGTAAAACGATCCAGCTCGGTGATCCACGGCGGTGTCCAAGGTCCAGGCTCCAGTGACACTGTGCCCTAACCCAAACGCCGGAGCGCTCTAAAATGGGGATTGTACAGATCTACCAGCTGATACCCCGCCACGAGATCGCAAAACTCACTTCCAAAAAACAACAAATAAATAACAGGTTGGACTAAATGCTCGATTCCTCTGAACTCACGACAGTAACGTTACACCAAGGATGCAGAGCTCCCACACTTTACTCACCGCGAGATGTCAGCAGGCCCAACTTCCGTTTCATTCATTCATAAAGTTAGGACCAATCACATTGCTCTACACGCCTCATCGCGCTCTACCATAGCGTTAATCAAAACTATGCCGATTCCAAATCGCAAAACAAAACTTCGGGATCGTAATGGCTAGACGAGCCCCCATATGTTATGGCCACTTGGCTCGAGGTGGAGATAACATAGAGGGAGTCCACACCAGGCGCAACGTTTAAACAATCGTTTATTTAATCAAATAGAAAGAATAGTCAGTAAATGTAGAATACACAAAAATGTAGTGAAAGTCAGCATCGTAGAATGTAGTGTGTAAAAAAAGAAAGAAAAAAGGCCGCCGCAAACCCTGGCAACAGTAGGTTTATCTGCGTTTATCTCTGAGTGTTTAAAGTCAGAGAGCGTCTGCACACTGGAGGAGATGTTGGCCAGCCCAACCAAGTTGCCCAGCTCCCTCTGCAGCCTGGGAGCTGGGAGGCTAGTGTATGCTGTAATAGGAGGATTGAGGCAACCACAGCACAGCAGAGCTGGGCGCAACACTTGCAATTCCTCTCTGGCAGTGGAGGCGCTAGACGGTCGTTCTTTGGGTGTAGGAAGAGTGGATTACAAGACAGAAAAATTACAGCTCCATATGAGCGCTCCCCACTCTGAGCCCATTCAACTCTTTGCTATCTCCTCACCTAATCATACCATAGTTCTGGGTCTGCCCTCGTTACATAATCATGATCCCGTTATTTCCTGGACTGAGGGTCAGATAGTTCTCTGCAGTTTCTCTGCCACGAGAAATGTCTGACTAAAGTAAGTTGTGACCTTAGCCCTCAATCATTGTCCGAGGGGCCCTCAGATCATAAATAAATTCGCTATCCCTCACGAATATTCAGACTTAATGGAAGCTTTCAGTAAAAAGAAAAACCTCCCTATCGCTTACCTCCCTATCGTGCTGTGGATTGTGCCATCAATTTTGTTCCAGGCGCTACTCCTCCCGAAGGCCGTATTTTTCTGTTGTCCCAACCAGTGGTGGAGGTAACGAATTACAACTACTCTCGTTACTGTAATTAAATACATTTTTGGGGTATTTGTACTTTCATGAGTATTATTTTAAGTCTGTAATATTACTTGTTCTTGAGTACAAATTAAGCTAAGTAATTTATTTCATTATTTTTAAAATCAATTCGTTACGGAGTACTCAATTAATATTTCAACCACTGACCGGCATTTCGGTAGCCAATAAAAATATCTCATCTTAACGGACCAATGAAAAGCTTGGCACATTATTTGAACCGAAAAACAAGTTCCGCCTACTGCAGATTTACGTGAGCTGACCGTCATCGTACGTCAAGAAGTTCGTCAGACAGCAATAATAAATCTGAAGAATGCAGAAATGACAAAGAAATAGCAGAGGATGAGTGCCCATGGCCACACCTGGAGGAGCTGTTCACCTATAGAGGTGTAACGTAGACGCTGAGGCAGAGGTAGAATCCATGTGCGGTAGTTTATTCAAGATAGCAGAGTAATATACACAGGCAGTAGATCAATATTAAAGAGACAGTCCGACAGAGCAACCAAAACAATAGGGACAATCCAAATAGCGATAGTGAGGAGACAGAGATGAGATCAAACCGTGTAATCAGTCCAACAGGCAAACAATCCAAGGGAAAATCCATAAATTCGTGAAACAGGAACAAAGTAAAAATGGCAACAGGTAATCAGGCAGAAAATGTAAAGAAACGCTCGGTAAGGCAGATCAAACTGGCAATACTTTGCAGAGAAGTAATGCTTGGATGGTGTTTAAATAGTCCCAAACAGAAAGTGGCAGTAGAAGCAGCAGAGGGAGCGAACAGTCAGTATTCGGGTGAGGGCTCCCTCTACTGGCATGGCGTTACAAGAGGGTGGAAAGGGGACAGTGTGCTGATGCAGTGTAAACAATGTCTGCCATCTGTTGTGATTTCGGCTTACAAGACTTTAGCCTCTAATCTAAAAAAACACATTATCGTAGGAAGACTTATAACTCTATTTTTGTGATATTTTATTTATTTATTAATATGTTTAGGCACTAGGAAGTGTTTTCTGACGGTTCGGTTCACGCGATTAGGTTAATAGCAAAGTTTCTCCATAATTTGCAAGTGATTTGAATCCCCTCAGGTCGGCAAAGGCGTTGGCGCATTTTGCTGCCTTTTTTCTTTTCTAATTAAATCGTCTTTTGATCGTACAGATAAGAGAAAGGCATCATTTGAAACTGTAAAGTGTCTATTTTTATTTGTGTATATTTCTGTAGTCTTTATACTCACAATAGCAAAACATTGTTTTTGTAAAGTAATTGCGGTGTGCTATTGATAAGATAATCATCCCTAGAACATGTAAATCCATCATCATTGTAATACAGACTGTATTAATTAATTCCTAATTTGTTTATTGGTTCTTATTTCATTGTTTACTGTGTACTTGTTTTAATATCTTAAATATATATTAGGAAGGCATACTGTTTTTTCCTTATTTACAAAGTTTCAAAAGTGTTTATAGTATCTTTAAATGTTATTTGTAAAATGTGTTTATTGTCTGAATCTTGTCTGATTCAGCAATTATGGATAATTTAATAAATGCCACCAGCTAAAAAGTAATTAGTACTCTGAGTAGTTTGTACTTTTACCTAAGTACTTTTTAACACCAGTACTTTTACTTGTAATTGAGTATAATTTCAGCAATGTAACAGTACTTGTAATTAAGTATAAATTTACTCTTACCACCACCGGTCCCAACCCGAGTCTGAAGTCATAAGCCAGTACATAGATGAGGAACTAGCTAAGGGATTCATCCAGCCACCTAATTCACCAGCATCTGCTAGTTTTTTCTTCAAGAAGAAGACCTTGTATTGACTATAGAGTTTTGAATGAAGTTGCTATAAAGTTTCATTATTCGCTTCTATTAGTACCAGTTGCCCTTGAGCAATTGAGAAAAGCCACATTTTTTACGAAGTTAGACGTATGCAGTGCTTATAATTTGGTCCACATTCAAGAAGATGACGAGTGGAAAACTGCCTTCTCAAAGTCAAGTGTCCACTATGAGTACCTAGTCATGCCCTTCGGATTAGCTAACAGCCCGTCAGTTTTCCAATCATTTATGAATGACATTTTTCACGACATGCTAGAGATATGGATGATTGTATACATAGATGGCATCCTGATTTTTTCACAAACTTTTGAAGAACGTTAGACGTTAGAAACGTACTAACTCTTTTAATTAATTCAACTATTTGTAAAACAGGAAAAATGTGAGTTTCATCAAACCAGCACAGCATTTTTAGGTTATATTATTAGTCAGAAGGGAGTAGCGATGAATGACCTAAAGGTTAAAGCTGTGACTGAATGGCCACAACCAAGGACGGTTAAGGAACTCCAATGTTTTTAGGTTTTGTTAATTTTTATCGTTTTTATCGATTCATTCTAAATTCAGTTCGGTCGCAGCTTCTTTGACATCTCTCACCAAACGAATCATGAGCAAACTGCCGTGGAACCCCGAAGCCACCAGGGCATTTGTTGAACTAAAGAACCATTTTACCTCCACTACCATACTCCATCACCCCGACCCTAAGCAACCGTTTATAGTTGAAGTAAACACCTCCAACACTGGGGTTGGCGCAATTTTGTCCCAGCGACATGGATCACCACCTTATATGTTTCCATGCGCTTTTTCCCGTAAACTTTTACCGGCAGAACGCAATTACGACGTTGGTAATAGAGAACTGCTGGCCATAAAATTAGCTTTAGAAGGGCCCGACACACCCTTTTGTAATCACTGACCATAAGAATCTGGAATACCTCCGAGCTGCCAAACATCTTAACCCTAGGCAAGCCAGATGGTCCCTGTCCTTCACACGTTTTAACTTTACTGTGACTTACTGCCCAGGTACCAAGAATATGAAAGCAGATGCCCTCTCTCATCAGTCGGAGAAACTCCCTAAATCCCCCACCCCTGAGAACATTATCCCTGGGACAATCTTAGTCGCTCCCATACAGTGGGACCGCCATACGAAGATCCAGAAAGCTAACTGCCAGAGGTCACTGCCCAAAACGTCCCCGTTCACATATAACCATAGACTTCATTGCCAACCTCCCAAACTCTCTTGGCAACACCACTATTCTCACTATTATTGATAGATTTTCCAAATCCTGTTGTCTAGTCCCCCTACCCAAACTCCCCACTGCTTTCGAAACAGCTGAAATACTGTGCAATTTTGTGTTCAGATTTTATGGACAATGGACAAATGGAGCATCTCATTCATTAGATTTCTACGTTTGTTTTGTAATCAGCACCAATCAGATTGGAGCAGGTATCTTATGTGGGTGGCGTATGCTCAAAATTCTTTAGTAAAACCAGCTACGGGAGTTACCTCTTTTAAGTGTGTCCTTGGGTTCCAACGACCATTGTTCCCATGGTACGGGGAACCTACTGACCCCCTGCTGTAACAGACTGGCTTTGACGTAGTGAGGAGGTCTGGGAGAGAGCTTATACTCACCTTTAGCAGACAGTTCAACATCAGACCCTTCAGGCGAACCGTCATTGTCATCCAGGTCCCACTTATACTTCTGGACAGTGGGTTTGGCTATCTACGAGGGAACTACGACTATGGCTGGCATGCAAGAAACTCAGTCCTAGGTATGTGGGTCCATTTAAAATTCTAAAATTAATCACTCCAGTTTCTGTTTGCCTTGATTTGCCTAGTAACTATCGTATTTCCCCTACTTTTTATGTTTTGTTGCTGAAACCCACTGGTGAGCCGGTTGGAGGCCCGGAGGGGGGTCTTAGGGAACAGACCCTTCCCATCATGGTGGATGGCGAGGAGGCTTATCGAGACAATCAGTTGCTTGATTCCAGAAGCCGGGGTGGTACCATACAGTACCTAGTCGACTGGGAGGGGTATGGCAGGAGGAACGTTCATGGGCCAATGCAGGAGATATCCTAGATCCCTCACTGATGGAGGAATTTCACAGAACCCATCCAGAGAGGCCAACCCCAAGACCCAGAGGAAGACCCCAGCACAGGTTCCTCCTCGCATCAGGAGCCACGAGACTTCCATCCCGCCTCTTTTGTGCCACCAGAGGGAACCGTCGCCTGAATATTAAGTTTCATTTCTGGACTGCATTTTCCACAAACCCCATACCTAGGACTGATTATATCACATGCCACATACATCACAGCCTGGTTTGGAAACAGCACCAAACCGGACAGGCAAGCTCTTCAGAGGGTGGTGCGATCAGCCGAGCGCACCATCCGCACCGAGCTCCCTGACCTGGAGACTATATACAGCAGGCGGTGCTGGACCAAAGCCAGGAGGATTGTGAAGGACCTCAGCCATCCCAACAATGGACTCTCTGTTGCGGTCAGGGAAACGTTTCCGTTCTCTGAAAGCGAACACAGAGAGAATGAGGAGGAGCTTCTTCCCACAGGCCATTCGGGCCCTCAACCAGAACACCTAGGATCTGGATCTGGACATATCACCACAAAACACAATCACTCCACCTCAGGCAATATTGCACACCCAACCCTGCACTACCTGCACTGTTTATGTTCATACTTCTATACATATATATTTATATTTATATACATATTTTGTTTTGTAAAAATACATATCATGTTTTGTAAAAAACCTGCACATTTTAAACACTACACTTTACAATTTATACACTTAATCTTAAAATTGTTTACATTATATCCTTATTTTTACCTTTTTTATCCTTATTTTTACCTTTTTATCTTATTTTACTTATTTCACTTTAAATCTTTAATTTTTTTTAGACTTAAATTTGTCTACTTTGTTTTGTTTCTGTAAGACGGTCGTGCAAAGCATTTCACTGCATGTTGTACTGTGTATGATCTTGCATGTGACAAATAAAATAAAATTTGAATTTGTTACTTTTGTCTCGATTGTTTGCCGCCTGCCTTAATTACTGCCTTGGATTACAATACTGATTGTTTGCTGCCTGCTGTGATTTTTGCCTGTCTACTGTTTTTGCTCTGTCTCATCTCCATTGTTCTGCTTGCTGGTGTTTTGACCCTTGCCGGTACAACCTTGCTTATTAAAAACTGCAAATGGATCTGCATGCCTCAGCCTCATCGTTAGAACTACTATTTGGTACCTAGACAAAAAATCTGCCTGGCAATCTGGTCAGAGCCCCAGTACACCAAGCCACCAAGGGTTAAGAAAAGGAAAATATTCCTAATTCCACGGCTCATGATGGTGCATTTATTAAAGATAAACTGAAAAGCTTAAGAATTTAAACCACAACCAATGCTGGAAAAGATGATAAATTGTGGGATTGCTTTGATCAAAAATTAGAAAAATTGGGGAGCATGGTTTGCTAAATTAGAAATGTTTTTGGAAATCTCAATAACAATACGGTTTTGTTGTGTACGTCTTGTATTAAAGTCACTAGTTCTAAAAGCCACAGTTAAGCAAATGGAAGTATTAAGATGCCAAGATGAGAAACTAATTCTTGTAGATAGCAAGGATGTATATAATCAAGATTGGGATTCACAAACATTGGATGATGATTCAAGCACCTCAAAAGAAGACTATGAAGATGAATAAAGATGTGCCATACCTTAGATATAGATAGCATAACAGAGGAAACTGAATTATGAAACCGCACTTTACCCAAAGGAAATGAAGGTGGGACATAAAAAAATTCGCAAAAGGGGAGATATGTAGAATATTATATTAACCAGAACATAAAAGAATCATGTATGGTTAAAGCTTTACATAATGCTATTTATGTTAACCACATTCTTTACTATTATAGTCATCGTCTGTGTGTAGGCCTGTCTATGTCCATATATAATCTCATTAGGACATGACGGATGCATGTCATGGGGCCTCTCATGAGGCCTCTCACTTTCTTTTAGTGAAAAAGTAGTCTATTGACTCCCATGACTTCCTTTTGAGTAAACAAAATAGTAAATTGACATTTGAATGAAATATATTGTCTTTCCTCAGAGAAGACAATGTATATACAGGTGTTGGACAATAAAACTAAAACACTGGCCAATTTAGTGTTGGAGGTTTCATGGCTAAATTTGACCAGCCTGGTGGCCAATCTTCATTGATTGCACATTCCACCAGTAAGAGCAGAGTGTGAAGGTTTAATTAGCAGAGTAATAGCACAGTTTTGCTTAAAATATTGTAATGCACACAACATTATGGGTGACATATCATAATTCAAAAGAGGACGAATTGTTGGTGCACGTCTCACTGGCGCATCTGTGACTAAGACAGCAAGTCTTTGTGATGTATCAAGAGCCACGGTATCCAGGGTAATGTCAGCATACCGCCAA
>JAZGTJ010019749.1:0-10741 GCA_036877575.1 Botia almorhae | reverse complement strand
AGTAAAGAAGCAGAAACACTCTTCTTCCCTTTATTTGTTTTTCCTGAACTCTCTCGTTTGCTAAATGTCTCTTTCACATTCTCTGGGCTCCCTCGGTCAATTCACTCAGACCCAAAAAGCTGCAGAACCAAACCTCGCTTAAGAGAATACACGTTGTTCAAAGAGTAACAAACAAACCCTTAAAAATAAACTAAGTTAAAAAAGTTCCAGCATGGTCTTAACTGGTTTTTAATGCTGGATTGTTACAGGTGCAAGCTGGTTAAGTTTATTGAGCTGGCAGGAAAGAGAGCAGTGAGATCAAGTACACTGTATGTCATTAAACAGTTGATTCAGTGATTAATGGCTTTTGCTTATTATGGAAGAGGTGGGAGGAGCTTAATGAACAACAGGAAGTGATGCAGATCAGAGCCACACCGCACAGATGGTCCCTGTGACTCAATCTCTGTGACGTCCAAAAGCTCAACACAGTAGCCACCAGCACATATGGGCTCAGTCAGTTTTGTGTGTGAGAGAGTGGATGTTTCTCTGTCTGTCTTTATGAGGTTTGGTTTCGGTTGTGTGTGTGTTTCAGGATGATGTGTGTGTGGGAATCAGAGCTCAGGGCACAAATGACCCAGATATTTAAAATTTGGGGGCAAAAAAAGCCTCAAAGAAAATTCCTGTGCTATTTTAATCTGTGCTATTTTAAGTGTAAATATCCTAAAGTTTTCTGCTAGGGTTAGGTAGGTGAGGTTATAGTATTTATAACTGGCTGTGTATTACAACAATAGAACTCTATGAAATGTCCACATTGTGTGTGTGTGTGTGTGTGTGCGCGCATGTTTCTTTCGCACACTCATCCAGGCATGAAGGTCCCAGCTGTATAAGACAGACGCAGGGGTCTTCCACTGATGTAAATGATGCCTGCTGGGCTTACTGCCCGGACACAAACACTTGACAGTGTTGTGCTGAGAGCCTAGAAACAGGGTCACTGTACACCTTTAATGAGGGTGTTTGTGTGTGTGTGTGTGTGTGTGTGAGTATATTTTCAGACTTAAATGAGATTTTCCCTGTCTCAGATTTCTGCACCACTTAAAGCTTAATCCAGTTTTCCTACAGTTGCTCAACAAACACAGGGCGAGTCATCGTTTTGTGTTGTACTCTTCTTTCCTAACAACACTATGGCCAAAACACAGGCACTTTTTATTGTTTTAAATCAGGCTGTAAGCGGCCATCCATAACACCCTAGCAACCACAGAGCAATGCGATACAATGCCCTCAGAACACCTTAGCAACTGCATAGCAACCATGAACATGCTAAAACCCACCAATTACACCCTAACAACCAAACAGCAGCATGCTAGAAAACATTTAAAACATTTATTTACTTTAGAAATGTGGATATAGGTGTGTCATGTATATTGTGTTAATTGTATTGTGGTGTTTTGTGTTCTGTATTGTTAATCTGTACAGTGTATATGTCTACATGTTCATGTAAACATATGTATATGTAAACATATGTATATGTAAACACATGTTCATGTAAACATATGTATGTAAAATATGAAGTTTACTCTTTCTTTCAGATCCAGGTTATGCAGTCGTTCTTCGCTCAGCTGTGGCTCCAAAGTTCTTAGGAGACCCGACAGAGCTGGAATGCACAGTTACAAACATCTCTAATCTTCACACTGGGCGTCTGGGAGTGTCGTGGTCATTTAAAGAAGCTGCGCCTGCCCACGACCCAGTAACCATCTGTGCTGTTGCGTCATTGGATCAGAATGGAACCCTCATACCAGGAAAGTCATACAAGAGTCGCATGGAGGCGGGACTTATCATAGTTACCCAGGTGGAGCTGTACGTGTTTAAGCTCCGTCTCCTGTACACAACATACAAAGATGTTGGTGAGTACACCTGCAGGGTCACGGCCTGGAATCAGTTTCAGTCTGGATACTGGAAAAAGACTGCGGAGCATCTGACGCTGCCACTCAAAGTCAGCTTTCCTAACAAGAGTAAGTGTGCAAATATGAATCATTAAATAACCTTTAAAAACCCTAAAGAAATAGTTGATTTAGAAAGAATAAATCTATGATTTGCTCACCCATACACTGTTTCAAACCTGTATACACCTGAACACCTGTGAGGACACACACACAGCTACTCTCAGTATACAGTATACAGCTATAAAGGTAAAATGTTGATTTTATTAACATAGCACAGATCATTAGTTCTTGATGAGGAATGTTTGAGCTTGTGTTGAGATCTCTTTTGATTACACACTTTACTATCTTGGCAAATATGTGCACAGTTTGAGACACTGTTGAGATCTCCTCTGAATCTTGTGAAGAGACACATGTAAGACAAAAGGTCGCAGAATCCAAGAACCAGAAGATTTATCCAAACGCCTCCATTTGTTCTCAGCCGATACCTCTTTAGATTTTAAAGTGTTTTAGCTGTGATGTTTCTCTTTTGTGTGTGTTTAAATGTCACATCTACTCCTTTATAGGTCCAGTCCTCGGTGTGGTGGCCCGGCGTCTTCAAGAAGCTACAGCTGCTGGGGCCACGTTTGAGATGAGCTGCCAGGTCAACACACAGAGCCTCCCGCAGGGGACCACCTTCTCTATATTCATCCTGACTGAGGAATCTGTTGGGTCACCCAGCCACAAGCTCGCCTCGCTGGGCCCTGAGATGGTTCTGAAGCTGGAGGACTGGGTCGAGCCAGCTCGAAGAGACAGTCTGATGCTGGTGAAGAGTGGAAAGAAGGAGTTTCAGTTCCAGATCCAGGGGGTGCAGGCCTCAGAGCGCGGGTTCTACTGGTGTGAAATGAAAGCTTGGTCAAAGCAGCCTGGAGAGGATTGGATGGAGATGGCCAAAGGAGCATCCAATAAGATCCAGATTACTTTTGAGCACAGAGGTGACATTTGTATGTTTTTAATGTATTTGGGGGAAATCTCACAGAAACGAGCTGTGAATGATTCATCAGTGTACAATATTGTATATATAAAAAACTGTTTTATTAAAATTTACAATGATTCTCCAAAATGAAGAAGAAATATTTAAGGTTCTGCTCTATTTCTAGATCAAAATAAAGCTTTTTTACTAATCACATAATAAAGAATTATATAAAGCTAAAAGGACTGTGTTTTGGTGAACTCTCACTAGGTCCCACATTTGACGTGTCCATCAGTTCAGATACCAGGAGTGTTTATCCCTGGGAAACAGCAAAGATGGAGTGTGACGTGAGGGTCAGTGGAACATCTCCCACTGCAGGTGAGTACAGACCAAAAAACAGACAAACATTTTAGATCCTTATTCTGTTTAATCATGTCTCTGCAATAGCTGTGAGGACCTTTGTAACAAATGACCACAAACTGTTTTAAATAGCAGCCAAAATGAACAGACTCCCAGCAGCACACTGATCTGTGCAATAATACATTAACAACAAGTGCTGAACATCAGCACTCGTGCACTTTGGGTTTCAGTCCTTGTGTGTGTGTGTGTGTGTGTGTGTTGTGTTCGGACCCGAAGATTACAGTCTGTGTGTGTGTGTGTGTGTGTGTGTTGTGTTCGGACCTGAAGATTACAGTCTGTGTGTGTGTGTGTGTGTGTGTTGTGTTCGGACCTGAAGATTACAATCTGTGTGTGTGCCTTTAATATATCAACTGATGCTTTACTGAAACCTATGTACAGTCCTGGCTGTCTGCAGTTTGCACTTGATCACGTGTGTTTGCTCACTCAGGTGATGAAGGTTATTCTACATGTTAGCAGTGATTTATTGACAGTTTGGGTTTGTCTTCTGCAGTATAAGGTGTGTACATTGACCTGTTGTACAGATGAACTGAAGACACATGCATCTGTAACTGAAATCAAGTTCAGACACGTCTGTTCTTTTTGCCGTCCAGAAGAGAACATTTACATTTAATGTTGGGCAAAAGTCTTTGTTAGCCTGCAGAAGTGATGTCACAGCAGAAGTGATGTCACAATAGAAGTGAATAGAAAAGTCTTCTGTTGAGTTTGAATTCATAACACAACAGCAGCTGCTCAAATATGAGTTCTGTGAGCTCCACTCGAGACCTGTAAGTAACCAGCAGACAGGACGTCCATCAGATCTGATCTTCTGTTTCTCAATCATTACCCCAGTAATCTCACAATAACAATAGCAATAACAGAGCAATATCTGAGCAGTAAAATGCTTGTATCTCTGTGTATGGGCTGTTTCTCTCTGTCCTTCTGTTTCACACGTTCATTGTTGTCTCAGAGAAAGCGGCTCTTCAGGACAATGCTGCTGAGGTCTTTGCATCAGTGTGTGGGTGAGACAGCAGTGGCTTGTCTTTCAGTCAGTCTAATTGCTAGTTTGGGATGTGTGTAGCGTTATAGCTTCTCTTGCACATCGTCAGCCACATCTGTGTGTTTCTCTGCCAGCCTCTGATGAGAGGAAGTGTGAAGCTTCTCTCACTGATCTTTAGTGCTTTGAAGCAGTTTGTGTTAGCAGGAGTAAGACATTCATGAGAAATGGAGCAGAACAGTTTGTCAGTTTAAAAGATCTCAGCGTGACCTCTGTAGTTAGAACATCACACAGGAAACTCAAAAGAAATGTTGTTGGAAGATCTGGATTTCTAAATATGGCTCCATCATTTTGGTGAATCTGCAGTTATTTTTTAAAGTAATTTAGATTTTTATTTCAAATGAGCTTTGTAAGTGGATGTTCTGGTTTATGTAACGGATAGATCAGGTTTGTCTGTGATGTAAAATATATTTACCTGTGACATCACATATATTATATACACACATATTTTTTTTGAACATTGGTGTCTTTTAATCTTTGTGAGACAGGTGTGAATGAATGTATTAATTACAGTCCTTTTATTTCTCCTCTGTTAGATGATGTCGCATATGAGATGAAGTGGTTTCTGGCTCAGGTGAGGGGTTCAAGTAGCCCCTCTTTATTTGCCAGGGTGGATCGCTGGGGCATCGTGCGTAAGACACCCCGCAACGACAGCGGCGATTGTAGCCTGGAGCGTCTGGGACCCAGAAAATTCACCCTGAACATCCACAGCACCCAAGACAGCGACGCCGGGGAGTACCACTGTATAGCAACACCTTGGATACGATCCACTGCCACGGGGGTCTGGAGCAGAGCTACAGAGGTGTCCTCAAAGAAAGTGTTTCTGACTGTGAAGTTTGCATGTAAGTCACAAAGAATTGACACTCAGTCTGAAGCTCTAGAACATTCTCTGGCTTTCACACTGTTTATAAACGCTGCCAACACAACGCTTGATACTCGTTCCCATGACAATGTCTGGCTGGATTCTTAATGCATGTTGCGGTTTGCATGTTTAATATTAAGACAGCTTGACAGAAAACAATTCTTTCATTATTTACTCACCTGTATTATGATCTTCTTTCTTCTGTAGCACACATTAAATGATTTCTCATTTTATATATATAATCGAATCATACATTGACAAAAAGCACATATACTGGTCTAATAATTTGCGCACTATAAGTATATACAGTATATATAAAATTTAGAGGGAAAGATTTAGATTTTTTTGTGATGGAATATACTGTAGCTCATGAGACATATGAACAGTTTTTGGGGCTAACGTCTCTAATCTTCTTTCAGTGTGGGATTCAATGAAGCTGCCGGTTCTGTATGGGACATGTGCTTCAGTAACTGTGGGTGTCTTCTCTGTTGTTCTGGGTCTGGTTTGTGCTCACTGCTGTTTTAAAAACACAACACCGACTCCACGCTGTCACAACAAACTCATGGAGCTGGGGATGGATTGACACACACAGAATCCATACGTTACCTCTTTCCTGCATGGAGATTATGATGACAACACAAACAAGTGATGTTTGGTGAAAAAACGTGACTTTTTGATCAGGCACTACCTGCGAAAGAACAGGAGAAAACTACATTCTCAGACAAAATAACCACTGAGTCAGCGTCGACTGCCAGGGCATTTAACAGACATATTGCACTAAACATTGTCTGTCAGCAGAAAGACATTTTGCTGGATTTATGTACTTTTTTAAAGCAGTTTTTTATTATTTGACACATCAAGCTCCAAAGAGCCACACTTACTTTCTGATCAGGGTTAAACGTTATCCTTCTGACTGTGGTGCTACTCTTCTGTCATAAGACATGAGCTCAACCTGCTGGTTTAATCTGTGATGTTGTGACTCTACTTCTCCTGCCAGCAGAGCTTCTCGGCTCTGACCAGCAGATTGATCTACATTGACTAGTTCTGTGGAATGACAGATAACGTGTGGAATGAGTGATTGACATAACCAGCTGGTTAATTATCATGCGTAAGGGCGATCACACTGGATTTTAAACATAAAAATGGTTACAAATATAGGCAACAGGATATGATGTCAATCTCCAGCATTTGTTTTTAATAATTAATAACTAACAAATGTTATATTCAAACTGTTAAAAATACAATTTTCTCTAGTTTATCATGACAGAGCAAGCAATGTAGCTGGCTAGCTAATAACCAACTAACACCAAAACAAATTCCATAGCAACCATCAAGAATACCCTAGAACAAATGGAACACATCTAGAATACCTTACCTACTGCTTAGCAACACCCCAAAAACCACAAACACACGGCAACCATTTGGAAAACCAAGGAAACATTAAGGAACTACCCAGAACCCTCCAAGTCACCTTTAGCAAGCGATTAGTAATGCACTACACAGTCTGCCTGTAAGATCTAAATAACCTTCAAACAAAAGCTGTTTAAAGCTTCATGCAAAACATTCAAAGCTTGTCTTGATGAATTTTCCCTTTCTAAGTTTGTGTGCTTGTGAACTCAATCTGTGAAAATTATATCCTCGGTTGATCAAATGAGTTTAGTGAACCTCTGTACACAGCAAAAGTCCAAAATCGACATACACGCTTGTGTGCTCATTGAATGAAACGTGTAGTGTGATCGCTCTCTTTGGCTGCTACAGACAGGAAGTGAGGGCAGAGGTTGGTTAGGTTGAAGCTGTGCCTTTGGCCTGGTTTTTAAAAAGCAGTAACCACTTGATCTGTGTTCTGCACCTCCATCTCATCACAGAGGAAGTGAAGCTGAAGCGCAGTGATGTGTATTAGGCTCAGAGGAACCAGAACAAGCCCTCATGTCTTCACTGATGCCTCCAGGGCAGTGGTCAGCCGTCCTCTGCTCTGTGTGTTTCTGAGGAGCTTTGTCTTCACTCTAACAGTGCTGGAACTCAACATCTTACACATAAACTACATGCTAGAGCCCTAGTGCTGAAAATTACGGTACTCGCAAGGCAGAGTGTATGAGTTCAATTTAATAAATGATGCAATACAAATAATTAAGTGTTCAAAACATTGCATGTACTCCATCTTGCATATTTACATACTGAATTGTGATTGGTCTTCATTCTTTCACTGTTTGTGTCTTGAATTGTGAATGGTTAGTTTTAGCATCTATTGCTGCATTGTGTGTTGATTGTCACATGTTTGACAGTTGTCATTACAATGCTGAAGTGTATCTCCTGCAGAATTTCATTTACACAGATACAAAGACTTCAGCTGCCATGTGAGCACTGCTCTGTCCTGCAGGAAATGTCGTTTTTACATGTCTTCCTGTTCAGTGAGGTCACAGATGGTCTGTGTTTGTTCTTAAAGTGTGTTTGGCGGCAGTAACTAAAGCTGTGTCCAGATAACTCTGCTTTAGAGAAGCAGCAAACAGAAATATCTTTTCCTATGGACACACAATTGTGCTGTTACTAAATATTAATGTTATTGTACTTTTTCATTTGTTTTCTAAATAAAAATCTTTGCCATCTTTTGTGACATAAATCCTAGTATCTGTGTTCTGTGTTCGTGTCATATCGTTTGGTTGTGTCGCTGAGGTCTGACCTCCACAGCTCTCAGTGGAGGCGACAGTGGATTGGTTAACCCGTTTGCCTCTGATCTTTTTTCCACCCTGTGATCTATGATCTGTTGCTGCTGATTGGCTGTGTGGGATTGGAAAGGCATTTGTGGCATGTGACCAGCAGTTCATATGCTCTCTGTTTCATCATCTTCACTTCACACTGCCTCTCCTCTCCATTTCACTGTAATGTCTCATTTGTCACTCACTGATACATGCTGTTATATGCACAAGTTCTGTGTAACTCAGAACATGATGTGGAAATATTTTGATCCTTCTTCCAGAACCTTTCTAAAACCATGTGGTGGTACCATGGTACAGTGCTGTTATCAGCTGGTAATACCACAGAGCTGTGATATATGGCAGGGCACTGAATAATTAGCACAATCTGAAGGTTTGGTGCTTCCGGATGAACGTCAAATCTCCTCTGAAGTTCTGCAGCTGGAAGCTTCTCTGTAAAATAATGACAGTTTGGGGTGAATGAGAATGTTGCGAGAATGTTAAACCGCAGCGCAGAGAAAATCCTTCAGCTTCTCAGCAATACCTCACAGTTGTCATGGTAACAATGTAAACCAACTGCGGTGAGAAACGATGGAGTGGAAAGGGAGCTGGTTTGAGAAAGACTGAGTGCACATGTTTAAAGTCTAGTCTACTTTAGTCCACGTTTGTTTGTTCTGTTAGATAGTCTAGCTTGAAATGTATTTTTTGTTTCCTTGAGATTGTGATGAATGTCTCTCTCTGCAGTCTTACCACAACACGGATGTTCTTGTGCTTTCACCACAGTCAGAATTGTCCTGCCACTGTTGAGCTGCAAAACAAGGCATTGCTTTGATCATTGGTTGCGTGACTAAAATAGCATGTCCTCATTATTTTAACACGCGAGACGTTTTGAAACGAGTGCTTGTAGCTCTGTAGTGCTGCGGAGCTGCAAACAAGAACATTCTCTTAAATGATGATGAAAAACGTCTTTTATTGACCTACTGAAAGTCATTCTGTAACTGAATTCTAGGAAACAACTCGATTTTTGACATTTTATAAAAATAAATGTAACATGTCCATGTAAAATGTTACAATAAAATGTAATACAATGCAATAAAATGTGCACAAACCACTGTTCAATGCTCATGTGTTGCCAAGGTGTTACTAGGATGCTCTGGGTGGTTGCTAAGGTGTGTGAGTTTTTATGGCTATGCTTGGTTTGAATCACTGTATGTGATTATAACAGTGATGCTTGAACCTGGTCACTGATTGCAGCTGCCCGTGCCGTCCTATAGCACATGGTCACATGTTCTCCAATGAGCCACAGAATCAGTAGAAGCTAACAGTGGGACGACTGAGGCCTATGATTAACCCATTTTCTGCTTATTCTGTTTATGTGTTTATGGCGCTGTGACCTGAGGCTACAGCAGCAAACGGTAAAGAAACTATTCTGAGAAGTTAGGATGAAGGACAGCACTGTGTGGAGCTGCGGTAGTTTGTGTTGTCATGTGAGAGACATTGTTTCCTCAAGGATAAATACAGCTGCGTCCAGTACTCATGGAATGTTTTTTAATAAAGAGCCAGTTTAAGAATAATTTAAAATACAGTCAAAGCTGTGACATAAATGAAGGACAAATATTTAAGATTCTGAGCAACTCTGGCATTCCAGAGTTACAAACAAATATAAGCAAATTTGTGACATTGACCATGTTCACTTTGTATAAAGGTCAGATTTAATGACTTCCATTGGACCAAACAAAAATCCTTCAAATCATGCTGGGAGAAAACAGATCATCTAAAACATGATTAAACGATCATGATTTGCACATTTGCGTCTTGATGGCAGCTGGGTTGCATTCTGCCATTGTAGTTTTTAAATGACTAATAATGGAAATGTGCATTCAGTTTGAAAAGAATGCAAAACAGAATCATTTTCACTAGTCCACAAGACCGCTGGACCCACCGTCATCAACAGCAAGACGTGTCCGCTATGACCCTTACGTCATATTTCCTTCATCATTAAACAAGAAGCAGGACGGAACGTTACTGGTGTAAATATTTAAACTGTATTATGCTCAGAGATGTCACATAATCTCACGTCATTTGAATTGAGCAGGTGATGTTCAGATATCATCCCATTTGCTTTTAAAACTTTGAGATTAAATAATGAGAGTTTTATAACCCTTATAAACCTTGTTCTCTAGTGCTCACTTACACAACACTTACACATTTCAATACTGCCAGCTGCAGTGATGCTGTCAGATGATCCACATATATGCCTGTAATACACGAGTACTGAATGATTTAAAGTGTTGTGTACTTTAACAGTTGTCTTTATACACTGTGTCACACATCTGCTTCACTGTGTTTGCAAGCGTCAGCACGGATGTAGTGCTGACCCACATAATCACACCTGCCTTCATCTCGATCTACTCATATACTTCCATTCTTTCCCTCGTTTCATTTGATGCTTCATTTGTTCTTCAGGGGAGTTTCTGAACTGAAGGGTGATACTGGCACCTACTGACTGATCATGTAATTTACGGTGAACGCACAATACAATGTACAAAACATATTATATGTACACGGTATAGAATTAATTTTTTTATTGTTATAATATTTATAATAGGCCCAATATACTATGTATATCAAAATGAACCTGATATTAACCATGGTTTTGGGCATGTAGTGTGTAAATATGGTACCACCAATGAACTCTGTTTGTTTTTTATTTGTAAAACAAGTTTTGTTAAATATGATTCATTTTAAAATGTATATCTAGCCAGATCCAGTTTCGTCTTGTAAATGTTTATGTCTTGTAACTGGTACAATAAGTGACAGGCAATAATCACATTTTTATTACTTTAATCAAACATTGAAATGTTTATG